>OZ018331.1:101220825-101520825 GCA_963969495.1 Ceratothoa steindachneri
ATTGCTAAATGTTGTTAAAATATACTCGACTGGTATCATCGTCCAGGACTAAATTAATTGTCTGTATTCACCTTTTTAAAAAGTTTATATGCTCCACACTCATTCTAAGTAGGCCGAGTATCTTTTTAGCACCTATTTTCTATTTTTCTCAGTAATTAAAAGAAAACCACCCTTTAAAAAGTCAAGCTTTCTTTCTTGTTTACATTCTCTGGTGTTAAAATGGTAGATAGTAGCCTCCATTCCATCTCCTCCAACCCTACTCCTATAGAGTTAACAAATGGAATAATCCTCCATCGATATCAATTCCGCTCACAGTTTCTCTTTGAGTCTATAATTGCATTACGACAACTCTCAGTCTGTATCGACTTCCATCAAGTTGCTTCTATAAACGAATAATCAGTCTCGCCAATTATTCGAAAACATAACCCATTTACTCTATATCAATCTTAGCAGCTTATACTCGTACGAATAAGAAACCATATCAATTTATCCTGGGCCTACTCTAAGTGATCCCATTACTTTTTTCTATGTGTAATCACTCTCTCATAAACGAAAGTCTGGTACTAAATTAAGTGTGACTGTGAAGAAGAAAAAAAATTGGGGGGGGGAACCTTAGCGTATGATGGAATGAGAGAAATGTTATGGGTGACGAAAACTGCTAGATAAAACGGTATAATCTAAATATATGGAAAGCAGGCCGCATAATGCTGTTTCAGTAAGTTGGGACGAACTTTGAACATTTTTAAGGCAAATATTAGTGTATTACCTTAAATCTATTTGGTGAGTAAAGCACAATTTAAACAGATCTACAACTTTAGTCTATAGTATTTTCCAAATTATTTATTTTATATTTATTAAATTATTTCGGAATTGTTTGTTTAAAAAAAATGGTGTTACTATTGACAAAATCTGTAAAAGTTACATAAAGCAGAAGACTACAAAGAGTGGTGGGAACAAGGTAAGCGTGCAGCTTTCTTAAACCCATTCTCTGCTTCCAGCTAAAGTCAGGTCTTACGTAGAGCTACTAAGAACAAGTTTGTACAAATAGCATATACATTTTTAAGAAGGAACTAAATGATGGTGGGCCCCGAGTCAAACGATGCATAATACCCCCCAAACTAAAAACAAGTCTTCCTTAATGGGATTCGAGAATTATGGGAAAACGGACAACGTAGCTCATACGTTTCAATACAAGGTTATTTTTCTCTTTCTTCCTAGTTTTATCTTGTTTATAAAATATAGTATTCTTTTGAGTAATTGTCCATTAATCATTATTTTTCTGTTTAACTCTCGCCTGGGGCACATTTTCACAGACTGTTCACAGTATCAATTATATAGCAAACTTCCGCTTGTAGGTGCTGATAGGCGAAAAGTAACTCTCCCCCTTCCGGCTTTGGTGACTTGATTTGTCTAAAGAAAACACCTGTATTACAGCTTCGTGGGAAACTTAGCATGTAGTAAAACATCATCCCAGATGTATTTTGGAGAGGACGTCAAGCTCATACATTTTGTGATCTCGGCTCAGATTTTCTGAAAAATATTTCTTCACAACCCGCATACACGTCGTGGAATCAGCATCACTTGGAACAAAACGACTAACTCTCTGAGAGAGTTTTTTTTCATTTGCATCTTTCTTAATCCATATTTCTCTCTTTTTCCTTAAGTTTCTTTTATTTCTGCTAAGGAATAAAAAAATAAAAGTAATGTATTACTAATCTATTCCCCGGCCGAGGAAATTAAATCACGTTTCATTTCAATCTTATTTACAAAAATACAGTTTTTAAGTATCTCAGAGTTAAACGCCAAAACACAAGTCAAATTCCATTAACTAAGAAACAAATTATTTCACTCCCTTTAGACTCTTTTTTCGTCTCCCTTGATTAAACAACTAACCTAAATTAAAGACTAGAATTACAGAACTAAAAATCACTTTAGAAAAGATCGGGCCGAGTAAAATTAAACTTTTCCTTCCATAAGATAATTAACCGATCAATTATCATAGCCCTTTTTCATGTTCAACACTTTACCAAATATTATTAAATCACCCAATATGTTGGCTTAGCTTTCCAATCAAAGGCATAAGAACTAACAATATGATTTAGTTCAACACCAATAGCAAGTAACAAACAAGCATCCCACCAATTGACCCAAATCTACGTAAACAGTTTATTCGCCACGTTCTTGGGGGATCGTGTACATTTTTATTGGTACCCATTGTCGCTAATCCTGCCTCTTCTTCTTCTGTATTATCGAAAACCTTTCAAATAATAAATATTTCTATTAGTTCTATACGCAATCTTCTATTATCTAAAGGTGGTAGGTCACTCTCATTCAGCTCCCATTCGGGGCTAGTTACAACTTACATCGATCATTACACACGGCTAATCATAGGAGCGATGTCTTTCTTCTCGCCTTTCACAGCCTCACATACGCACGCACACACTTGTCTTCTATTCCAAAACATTAACCCACATAGCCCTGACGGGGAACGGATAGCCCTTTCCATGGGGAGACAAAGGATCCTACATGTACACTGATTGATGGCTAAAACACAAGATAGATCACGATGTCACCCCTCAATGAAGACCGGTTCTTGGTGACATAAAGCCCACCAGAATTTATCATGTTAATTTTAGGTTGATTTTATTACCCAATCATCGGGATCTGTCCTGGTCAAGAAAAGGATAGCGTTCCCTCCCAACCTACGTACACTTGCATGTGACCGAAACAGAATTAATATTAAAGGTTCTTTTGATTTTGGAACTCTAAGAAAATTACTTGCAATTAATTCTAGTAGATATGGCAGTGATTCCTACCTTGAAAATCTACCATTCAGTTTGTAATGAGAGCAATATGGCCTCTTACATTATAACTCTGCACGAAGCTTTCTCAGGACTTAATTTTCAAGGGACTTTTATCAGAAACATTTTAAAATGTTCACTATTATCAAAGCTCATTCATTATCTGATTTGTAATGGTTATCCAAAGGATAATGCACCCAAGCCTTCAAGTTTTCATTCATCACTTTACCCATGGAATAATCTGCACATGGTTATCTATGTTTTAGGAATTTATTTAATCGACGACAACTTTTCTACCGTAAATTTTTAACGAGCTTTTCAGTTAATGACCAAAATCCCAACCTACACATTTCGTTCTGAGCTAGCAATTTTGGGACCAAAGGGAGATCGAACCTTACTAAGTTCAAGCTTTTCATTCAAACTTTGGAGTTGTATGGATTTAATTGGGAAAACGCTATCACAATCTCAAATAAAAATGTATCTTTTTCTGATCACTATTGCTGAGTGGGTGATTATAACATCTTCAGTTTCTTTAACTCTAAAGAATAAATTTCATCTTGTCCGAAGACTTTTTATATTAATTCAATCAAATGAATGCAAAAAATATCTTTACTATGATACTAATTTTTCAATTTTTCTTGCCAGATATCCCAGTAGAAATTGTCAAGAAATACAACTTCCATCGTTTTTTTTTAATAATAGAAACAAATTAATGTTTCTATAGCTATATAAAAAGCTGGTTATCAATTTTTTGTTTATAAGAACTCCATTTTCTTGACCTGTTCCAGCACGAAGTAAAATTAGAAAATTTTATGCGCATCTTGTTTCTTATTTTCAGCTAACAAAATTATTATAGGGGTTTTATAACTTTTTAATAGTTTTTTCATTTTTACATTAAATTTATATTTATCTGTATATTTTCTTAATTATGTTATCTTAATTATGTTTTATGAATTTTATGACCATGTAAACCACGCAGGGTAATTTCTCTTAACTATTTTGTAATTTTAGTGAAATATTTTTACTAGAAGTTGAACTTAAACATTTTATATTTTTTTTCTAATATTAATCGTATCACTAATAATGAGCTTCTTCTATAATTTTCAAATCAGTCATTTTAAATCCGGTTAAAACAGTAAATTTTTCAAGTATTTTTCTACTTTGCAATCAAAATTATTTGATTATATTATGATTTGTTGAAAATGAGTTATATTATAATGTTTGGCGTAGTTAGTTCTTTAACATATATACTTTTATTCGATAAATTCAAATGATTCATGGGGTTTTACCATTTGTAAGAGAGAAATAGCCCATCAAAACAATGAAAAACCTCTATTATAATGCATTTTATATAACTGAGTTCCCTATAAAGTATTTAATATACATAAAATACTCGAGTAGAAGATCTTCGATTTCAATGTCAAAATATTAAGTTGCCAAGAAATTAATCTATTTTAAAAGAAAAATAAATAAATTTTTAATATCAAAAAATATATTTAATGAGCAAAGTAATTTCCTTCATTATTCATAATGGTTTCCTGCCGTTTTATTGGAAGTGAAAACCTTTCTTGAAGAATTCCTGAGCTTTTGATGGAATAAATGATTTGACATCCCTTTTAGCCTCTATATCAGACTAAACTTTGCCATTTATGTGAGATTGTAATGACAAATAAATGGTAATCAGATGATGCAATATCTTGAGAATATAGAAGAAGAGGAAGAAGTTCTCACCTAAAGCATACTTTTTTTCAATTTGGTCAAACATATCTCGAATTGCCTAGTCATGTGTGTGGAGTACAACCTTTCGTTTGACCAGTGAAGGACGAGTTAGTTACAGAGATTCATTTCAACGTTGCATTTGTTCATGAAAAGTTCATAGCTTGCATAAAATTTGGAATATTATAAACAAGTCTAAAAAGCATTTATTATGAATCTTTTAAACCTTCCTTAGTTTCTTGACAACCTAATATTATTGATCGTGAGACCGTAATTTCTACGTCAGTCCCTGTTTTTTTTGCAAGTATAAAATAATTTGCTTCATATTCACCTTTTAGACTTTTTATGTAAAAAATATATTCAAGTTTTACACATTGTGATAATAGAGTATCTATGTTTCTTGTGTTTTTATCTAATGAAGTTGACCTAGTGTTTCCCCATTTGTTTGGAAAATACAAACCAAGTAATTGAGTTTTTATCCAACTTTCAAAGAAAATGGAGTTTAACTGAGATAAAAAAAAAGCATAAATAATGCAAAAAATCATAAAAGCCATGATAGGTTTAATAAAACATATCGAGACCATAAAATAAATACAATGCTGAAACATTGTGTATTTGAACTTAGTCGAGATGAGCAAAATATATGACAGTCTATCACCCCAACTGCCCGTCAATTGTAACAAAGAATGAAGTTCAGAAAGGGTTTGAATAATAACCACAGTTTTGATAAATGTTCTATAATGAATCTATTCTTCCTCCTTCCTTCCCATCCAAATAACGACAATAAAAAGCTTTTTATTTCGATAACTTCTATTAAAGTTTGGAAAGTTAACTTCTTGATAAAAGAGGAAAGGAAAGATTTATTAATTCAGCATTCAATTCAAAAGTTTGACGTGCTTTGGAATTAGTTTAAATTCATTGTTTCGCTCATTTTTGTATCATTTCTTAATTAATATCAAGCTATCTTTAATTTAATGATATTGAAATTACATTAACTCAGAATAGTTTCAATCATATTTTAATAATTAAGCAATATTATCTTACTACTTTTACTAATTCCTATTCTGAAATTTTCAGTTATAAAAAAGAGGCCTAATTCCTTTTAATGTATATATTTTCCATATGGCACCAACTTAATTTTGTTCTTCTTCTTTTCATTTCCGTGTTAGTTTGATTAGATAGAAAATGAATTTACAAAGAGTATGGTTTACAAAGTTTAAATTTTATCACAAATTCTGATATGGATTCCTTTGGCAAAGTTATTATATCCGTCTCGGAATAGTTTATTCTTGATTTGACTTTGCTAGAGGCTTGCGACAATTTCCTTATCCAGGCCTGTTATTCTTCTAACTTAAACAAATAATAGGATATCTATCTAAAAATCAAAGTGATTTAAATATCAACCATTAATTTATATTTATTTTGTTATTAAAAATTGAAGAAAGAAAATGATAATTTGCATGACTACCTGTAGAAGAGGATCTCAATGTAGGTGTTACCCCTGGATGTCTGCAGTGCTCTTACATTTGAACCCTCCTCAAGGGATGAATATTTGTTGTGGATATAGTTTGGTTTAGTAGATGTCTATCCCCTACCTTTTCCTAGCATTCCAAATCGTTTCTTTTAGACACCATGGCTATGCATCTTTTATACATTTAACTTACAGTAACTTCTTTACTTTACTAATTTTTTTCCCAAAATATTGTAGCCTAAACACAACATTGATTTCCGATTGATAAAAATAACACTTAAATATTAGTGAATGGAATGTTGAATTATAAGATGTCTTTTAATTGTGTACAAATTTCATGCCCAAATGATTTAGGGGTTTATAACCTGACTAAAATAATTCTCGAACAGCAAAAAATTGTCATAAATGGTATTACTACTTTCATAAATTGTATTACTAATTTCATAAATGGTATTTCCTGCCGGTCTAATCGCAGTGACTAAACATTTGCAAACATTTAACTCCTTCAAAACGTGTCTTTAATAATTCTTTGTTATCTTTTCAGTCATTATTACTTGATAGTAATGAATAGTTTTACATTATCTCTTATAGACCGTTTTTATTCTATATTTCCTATATTGATTTCAAAACATCTAAGCTAAATTGTATATTAATTTTAAATAGTATTGTCCATTAAATATATTATATTTACAAATACACATACCTATGTTGTAAATATTTGTCTTTAATTTGACTAATCAATATTGTGGGGGTTATGTTCAAAATGAGCGACATCTACAATAATATTTAAACCCAGACTTTAGAAGGTTTAAAAATCACTTGGATTTCAAATATTGCAACTGAATTAGTAAAAGGTAATCCTATTCTCATTCTTGCTTTATTTATTGCATATCTTCTCATTGACAAAATTGAATTTTAACATATTTAAGATAATCATTTACGAACAATTTTTTTGTTAATTTTGTGCTTATTTTATTTTTTAAATAATTTAATTGAATGATAACAATTTCCATGCAGTTATTTCAGTTTACCAGCAAGTTCAAATATTCACTCCTCTATTGTTAAATGTAAATTTCTGGATTTGCAATCAGTCGCCGGAAGATTTCTCCTTCTTTCAAGCTAATTATTTGTTGTTTCTTCTCCACCTATCATCTCTTTATTCCTTTGCTCAAACTCTTCGATATAAACGTTATTTTAATTCATGAAAATGAAGAAACTGATGATCGAAAAATAGAACGAAAAGAAACAATAAGGAATGGTGAACCAGCTCTAAAAAAAGAAAAGATATGAACAAAAATAAAGAAACTGATGGGCGCGAAAAATAGAACGAAAAGAAACAATAAGGAATAGGGAACAAGCTTTAAAAAAAGAAAAGATATGAACAACTAATGCCAAATCTCGTCATTGCTAAAAATGGTAGAACCTTGAAGGATCATCTCCTATCACCAGTTTTTTATTTATTTATGAACGTGTTTAATGCCATTTTTCTACCTCAATTTTGTCAAAGAGAAAGGAAGAGAACAGAGAAGGTAAAGAAAATAAAATTCTCAGAAGAAAAAGAGTAAACAAAATAAGAGATGAAAGGATAGAAAAATACCCGAAACTTAAACAGATAAAAACAAGAGGTGTCATAGGAAGCAGTCAAGAATACATGCAAATAACGCTGGAAGTAAACAAGGTCTGCTGACCAAATGCTCGTAATCTCACCTATTCTTATTTATGACCTTACGACCTTCAAAACTTTGAAAAATTCTCGGACTAACCTTGGGAGGACCTTAACAATTATTCCATTCGAAAGAGAATGTAAAGCAATATAAGGATTCCAAATCCTGTTAGAATCAGCTGAATAGTTATGATGTTATTGCCAGATAATTTCCTGGCTAATCTTGGGAGGACCTTTGCAAATATACCATTCGAAAGAGAATGTAAAATAATTTAGGGTCTCAAACTTTTTTAGAATCGGCCTAATAGTTATGATGTTATTGCTAAATAATTCCCAGTCTAGCCTTGAGAGGCCCTTGACAAGTATATCGTTCGAAAGAGAATATGAAACAACATAAGGGTTTCAAATTTCGTTAGAATCGGCAGAATATTTATGATATTATTTCGAAAACAAAATTAATTCGCGGGCTAACTTTGGGAAGACCTTGCCAATTATATCATTCCAAAGAAAATGTAAAACTACATAAGGGTTTAAATTATCGTTAGAATCGGCCAAATACTTACAATGTTATTACCAAAACAATAAAATGCAAAACGGGGACCAACCGCCGACCGACCGTCCCACATAGTGAGATATAGACTCTCCCGCGACTAAAAATGCGCACATGAGATGTGTAGTAACGAATATATGATCTTAAAAATAAAATTCCAATCAGCACGCAAGTTTATAAAGAACAAGACATATGATACCTCGGATCAATCTGACTTCTTCAGTCAACGAATGTGGCGTATGGAAGAAATAAATAGAATAGAAAGATCCGGGTTACTCAAACCTAAATGTTGTGTTCAGCAATGCAGTAATTGACATAACTCTGTCATTCATTTTAATATTTCTCGAAATAACAACTGCTATGACTACAATTCATTTCGCCTCTTTGTTGAATTCTTGGCACTAAGAGAATTACTATTTAGTTGCTGTCATATTTTGCACTGATCCATGGTATTATACCAAGTTAAACTTCATGTTTCCATTGAGATATTCTCCAAATTGTGCGAGTTTAACTACAATCATATTGACAAAAATAATTGTTAAAGTTTTTACACATTAACATATATATCGATATGAGCGAGAAACTGAAAACTATCATTTTCACCATTTAAAAATAAATGGAAATTAATAGCTGCTAAGTAATGGGATTTGCTTCCATTTCCAAAGGGGGCAGGTTCAGGAGAAAGTGATGCTCTATGTGTTGAAGTCTCGCATGTACTACCTCTCTTTGAGAAATCGGCGATTTAATATTCCCACGTTTTCACTTCTATATGCATTTTTGAATTTTTTATAAATGAAACATATCCATTGCCTTTTATCAAAAATCTAACTTTATAAACACAGGTGGACTAATAAATGCGGTTAGGCTTCAAAATTGTAAGTGAAATTGTAATGTATACGTACCTATGTAATATAAGTTCAGAAGCAATGGTTCCCCAGCTTTACAATGCATAGCATGATGTTTCCCACCCAGGTCAAGAAAGTACCTGTATCCAGTAAACCAATCTAACTTGGCTAAAGAGAGGTGCTTCAATTGGGTAATTTAACTAGTACTTCTGTACTATTAATGGACAATTGGACAGGATAATTTGGTTGATGATGATTTGTTCAGCAATCCTAAAAGTGAAGTTTAAGATATTTAATCGAAAATATTCTTTTTTGCATCTTAAAGCCTGGTTTATTAGATACAGCCCAATGTCTGCGTTTATGGAAAATATCCCTCAGACATAGCCGTTGCAGAGTGAAGGAGGTTCCTTAATTTGATTAAATGTATCAAAGGGATTGAGTGTATTGAATGAGGAACAAGTTTACCCGAGAAACTAAATAATTCAGTAATGGTTTTCAGCAAATCTTCTGACTAATGGCAGGCAGAGAGAGGGATTTAGTTATGATTGATCAAAGGATTTGAGGGAGTATATAGGTTGACCTTATCAATTAGCGTGTAATTCGCAATAATAAAGTTTATAGCCGAAAGAGACACCTGCATTGGTAGAATCTTTGATGCGCTGATTCCAAATCTGTGCTCAGATTTGTCCTAAGGTTCTTGAGCTATGCAACTAGGCTATATGGCTCACTTTGTCTTCTTGGATCAATTAGTGATATAATTATTACGAGTTTAAGAAGAATGAAACGTTTCTGGGCAAAGGTTTGGAATCGGGGCACCCTATTTGGCATTATGTATGTCCTTTAGCAGACCCGAACAAGTTATATATTACATATAAAAGAGGTAGTACTCTCCTAAGTATAAATTTCTTCAAAAATGTTTGAGACTCTTGCTCGCGCGCTTTTACGTGGATATAGGATCCTCCCGTTTTAAGAACCAGCAGTAGTCACCCATCATTTTTTCGTTGAAGCGGCCTTGATACCTGCTTTCCATCATGGCGATATCTCGGTGAAACCTTTCCACATGTTCGTCACTAATATCACCCATATTAGATGAAGGAAATCTAGATGCTAATGCAAGAAATGCATCTTGAGAGACATCCGACACCCCATTCGTTGATAAGCCTTTAGCATGTTGTCCACTAGTTCTTTATATTTTTCAGCCCTATGATATCCAAGGAAGTTCTGGACTACATGAAAAAATGAATCCCATGCTGCCAACTCAAGTGGAGTTAGTATATTTCTGAACTCCCTGTGGCGTATCAATTCTCTGATCTCCGGCCCAACATAAATGCCAGCTTAAAGTTTAGCATCAATTTCTTTGCACTAAATTTCTCTTTGAGATATTGGAATCTATCAGAATCATGGCCCATTGCTTTAACAAAATTCGTAAAAAGGCTAAGCTTGATATGAAGTGGTGGAAGGTAGATCTTCTGTGGATGTACAGAAGGCATGTGCTTCACATTGTATTGGCCAACTATATGGTCTTCTCTTTCGGGCGGCCTTTTGATAATATAATGATTCCTGTCGTCACGGCTGTTACATAGTCATAAGAAGCACATATTATTTGTATATCCTAGCTGCAGTCCAAGAAGTAAAGGAATTACTTTTAGATCACCACAGATATTCCACTTATGATGTGAGTAATGAACACCTTTCAAAATAAATTTCATTGAGTCATATGGGTCTATCATCCCAACAATAAGTGCGACAGGAATTGTAGGTTCTTTTTACCATTGTTTAGCAACACAACTTTGAGTCTAACAGTGCTTGCTTCGATGAATATTCTCCATTCATCAGGTAAATGCTCGTTTCCTAGCTGATTCATGAGGCCATTAACATTACTACAGAAACAAGCACCATCTTCTTTATAGAAGGCAGCTAAGGCCTTATGGCGTTTCGGGAAAATAGATATTTTTGCACCGTCCTCTAGAAGATTCCATTGCTGTAGTCTGAATGAAGTCCAACAGCTCTGCGTTCTCCTTTGACGATGACAAATCCCTCACCAAATTATTCAATCTTTCTTGATTTATCAACTGGATCTTCATTTCCTTAGAATCATACTCATACATTTCATCGTCATTGTTATCCTCCTCTTCATGTGGTGAATCATCTTCTTTCTCTGCACTAGCTGATGGAGGAACTGGAAATGGGTATCTCCATATTATAGGGGACTGGTTTTATAGCTGACCTATAATCTGGATATACAATCTTTGACTGGTTCTTATTTGAGAATCCCGCAATATTTGTCATACAAAAGTAGCAATCAAAAACATGATTTGTTGGCTCACGTCACAGCATTGGTACAGAAAAAGGCATACCCTTCGGTTTGCCATTTAACCACTGTGTTAGCTCCGTATAAAAACACAGTACAAGATTTGTGAGGTGTCCAGGGCTTGTCTTGGTCACCAACTTTACATCAAAATAATAATTGTATGCAGTTTTCACTCTTTTAGCTAAATTTTTCCGCTGGTTGCTTAGAGTATATCTTCCACAGATACGAGGGGAAGTCAATAGGTTTTGCGAATCAGTAGGGCAAAACAGAGAAAGGGGGAAGGCTGTTTGTGGGGGTGTTAGGGCAAGTTATGACAAGGCAGGAACTGCAACCGCACGCTCCTGCCTAGTCTTTTTAAGAAGCAGTAGCTAATTGCAGATCGTCAGTCACAAACTTTTCAACAATGGAGAAGGTTGAGCACCGCGCAGTGATCAAATTTTTGACCAAGGCAGGCAAGAATACAAAAGAGATCCAAGAACGCATGGTTGCAGTGTAGACCGACACCGCCCCTTCCTATGCAACCATTTCTCGCTGGAATAGGGAGTTTCACCATGGTCGTGAGTCCCTTAAAGATGATCTCCGTCCAGGACGCCCGTCAGACATAAACCAACGAGAACAATGTGGCCCGGGGGGAGAGGATGATCCTCGAAAATCGACGGGCGAAGGTCAAAGAAATCGAGCGAGAACTTGGAATAACACATGGAAGTGTTATCAACATGATCCACGACAATTTGCCCATGACCAAGGTCTCTGTCCGTTGGGTCCCTAGAAACCTCACGAAACCTCACTCTCTATGATTGACTTTAACCTCGTCAAATTTCGGAGGAGCTGTTCCTCCTGTTTAACAAAGACCCAGCGGGATTCGAGTTACACATAGTGACAGGTGATGAAACGTGGGTCCATCACTGGGATCCCTAGCGACTACTTTTTATTCCGCCAGCTCAAGGTTGCACTGCGTGGACGCCGGTTTGGGGACTATGAAGATGTCCAGCTCGCCGTCCAGGAGTGGATTGAACAGCAGTCGGAAGATTTCTTGTTGTTTGGAATTCGAAGCCTCAGGGACAAGTGGCGCAAGTGAATTGAAGTCGAGGGTAGTTATATTGAAAAATAATAAAACACTTTTCCTCATATCTCGTTTTCTTATATCCGAATTACAAAACTTATTGACCGCCCCTCGTATGGTAAAAGTTCTCTTGGCTATTTATACATCCTTGCCGATTCATGTTTCAACTTAGGTTGTATATATCCTGTTATATACTTTTGTACAATCATATTTCATTTACAAATGAATTGGGAGATAAATCTAAAAGAAAAATGCAATTAATCACTGTATTAAATATTGTTTTAACACCACTACTATAATGGCTAAATTTGACAACGGGATAAAGCAGGAGTGTAACGCAGGAATCAAATACACAACACATCCTCTTATTACGGTAGCCGAATCAACACTGCTCATATGTATAACTAACGAGTATGTGTGTAACTCAGCAGCCTTACGTGCTAGAACAATTCTGATTACAGATTCGGAATCAGCATACTCGATGTAGTATAAATCACTAGTTAATAGCCAAGTAGAAAAATCATTGTTGACTAGTGTAATGAGCATAAAGGAAGTAAAACTGCGTGTTATGTACACAAGAGCATATTCAGCACAAGATAATCAATAATTACCTTTTTTCAGCAATTTCAGTCAAGTGCTCAACTTTTATTCGCAAATATTTATTCCAAATAGTTCGATTGTGGCAAGTGACCTGTAATTTTTGGGGAGGTATCACGGAACTACTTTATTGCTTAGTTTCCTATTTATTATGCTTGTGCGTCGAGCACAAATTGTATGCCACTTAGGAGATGTACCTGCTATTATTTTCGATTTCTTCAGAGTTTTCTGAGATTACCTTAATTGTCCCATTAAGAAAATTAAATTAGATATTGCTTAAAAAAATATAAGTGGATATTAGCATGGCAGTCGAAATACTCTACTATAGACAGAATTATAATACAATTAAGATAATTTGCCAAAAACATGAAATAAATTACGAACCTATTGATAGGAACTTTATAATACGCCTTCATGCTGTTTAAAGATTCTTAAGACTATTGATGGCTTAAACCTTATCAAGTGCTAACACAAAAGACAAAATTGCTCAAGAGTACTAAAATATTATCACCACTTCGGTTATTTTAAATGTGAAGCTAGAAATAAGCTTATTTTTAAGAAAAGGTTAAGAGAGGGAGTAATTAGCAAAACCGATTGAGCAAACGGACTTTGGATATTGGTTAACCTAGAATTTTCTAATACCTGTAATATTTACACACTTGATGAAATAAAGTTCTTAAATCATTGGCGGGATACCAATTAGAGTTTATATTGAACAGTTGATAAAATATACTTTTGTTCATAAAGCAACTAAAAGATGAAAATAATTACTAAGCCCAAGGTTGTCCAGGATCTATATAGATGCTTTATATATATATATATATATATATATATATATATATATATATATATATATATATACAGGGTGATCCACCTAAAATGAGCCCCACCTTTCGATAGGCTTCATTTCTTAATGTTCTGCAAGAATTGAATGAAACTTTGGAGATAACTAGTTTATTGTGTTTAAAAACATCGCAACAGAACATGAGAGTCTTTGGACTTTTCTTCTTTATTCTAGAGCATGTGTTCGAGATGACCTCTATTCAGCTCTGTGCATTTCTTGAGGCGCAGCACAAAGTTGTCCATGGCGTCCTTACAAACCGACAGACTAATGGCTCTGATTTCCTCCCCGATGGTTTCTTTGAGTTCCGTGATAGTCCTGGGTCTCCCTGCGTACACTCTCTCTTTAGGGTAGCTCCAGAGAAAGAAATTTGGGGGGATAAGGTCTGGGCTGTGAGGTGCCCACTCAAAATTAGTCTTGAGACCTATCGCACGGCCACTAAAGTTCTCTTTTTAGCAAAACTCGGACATGATCGAGGTGTGATAGCTTGCTTCATCTTGCTGGAACCAGCCCTTCCCCATAAGCGACAGAAACAGGGTCTGCAGCTACCTCTTGAAGGTTTTTATGACCTTAACATAACGCTCCTTGGTGACTTTCACTGTTGCGCTAGATTCCCCGAAAAAGAATGGTCTGATGATGCCTCTGGCTGAGATTGCAGTGCATACCGTGCACTTAGGGGAGTGTAGGAGCTTGGTAGCTACCTCATTTGGTCTGGAGGGCCCCCAGAAGACATTTTTCTTCGACTTTAAATTTTCTTCAAGATGAAGGTGAGCTTTATCTGAGGTCCAAAGGAGGTTAAGGAAAATTGGGGTCTCCTGAACCTTAACTACCATAGCCTTTCTCTGCTCATTGTCTAAGACTGTAAGGGTCTGTTTCCTCTGTATTCTGTATGTGTAGGCCGTTACATCCATTACTAACAGTTTCCTGCAAGTCTTACGGGATATACCAAAGGTCTGACTTCGCTTGCGCAAAGAGCGTTTTAGAATCTGATCAACTCACTCTCTTATGCTCTCGACCAGCTCAGCTGTACGCTTCCTGGGCCATTCTAAATGACTAGGACGGTTGTCACTGGCAGCATTAAGGTTTTCCACTGTCACATAGTTCTCGAAGTCACCCACCCAGTCCTGAATTCTACTTTTAGAGGGAGATTTTTCAAATTAGAACTGATGCACGAAAGTGTCCTGCACTCTCTTGAGCGAGCCTATCTTGTAGCAATGTTTAACGCAGTATATTCTCTGCTGGAGCTCCCATTGAGATTTAGTTGTGTTTACAGGTGTTGCTTCTGTCATGTCTTGCAAAGTAAGGGTCATTAGGTAATGAATGAAAGATATATCACAAAAGGTGTGTGCAGGCCAGTTTTCGGGGGTCACCCTGTATATATATACACGAGAAATATTCATAAAGCTTTAGTGCGAGCCAATTATTCATAAGATTATCTAAACTTTCAAGTCCCACCATGTTTAATCATATCTTTGGTTTGTGTTAATATCTGTATAACCGTTATTTATTCCTTTAGTGCATTTCAGGTAGCAAGTGACTGCTTACAAGAAATTGAATTTTCTATCCATATAAAGGCGAACTTTTAAGATCAGAGCTGTTATCAAATTTCCAACAAAACTTAATTAAAAATCCCTTACTGTTTTTTATTCTTTGGAGCATGTTTCTGGTGAGTCTACACCACATAGAAACATTGTGTTGAAGTGATGAAGCGTGTTAAAAAAGAAAGAGAAGACCTTACTGAAGACGAAAGAGAAGGCAGACCACCCATATCAACCAATTCAGAAAAGATGGCTGCCGTTGAAATGGTTCTGGATGAAGATTGCAGGTTTAGCATTTAATTTATTGGAAAGAAGTCGATATTTTCCAAAGATCAGCATATGCAATTTTAGCAGAGCATCTTGGTCTCAGCAAGCTCTTTACCGTTTGGGTACAGAAGTGTTGTGGGATGATCAGCTTGCACAAATGAGTCATTTTCCATAATAATAATGCTCCAGCCCATCCATCACGACTAACAGGAGAAACCTTGAGAGAATTTTAATAGAAAATGATTCCCCATCGACCCTATACCCCTGATCACTCACCCTCGGACTATTTTTTGTTTCCTAAACTTAAGGATCATTCAGAATGGACAAGATTTCAATCGATCGAAGAGGCAAAAGGTAAGGTCAAGACATAGTGCAATTTGAAAAGCCAAGAGTTCTTCAGAGAGGGACTTGTCAGGTGGAAACTTCGTCTTCAGAAGTGCATCGACATAAATAGAAACTACATATATTAAGAAATATTAGCGACATTTGTGTTATTTTAATTTTTAATAATTATTTCTTTCATTTTTCACCAAGAACTTTTGAAGATCCTTCGTATATATATAATATTTACTTTGTACGTATCTCCCTGAATGAAAATTCTAAAAGGTTGCAGAAAAATATCTATATCCGATTAATAATGTTTTGGCTTATGTGACTGCATGGATGAGTGAGCGTGAAGAAAGGATTTGCTGAGATTCGTAGCTAAATCGCTACATCCCATGATACGTTCTAGTATTTAATATTATCCCCCTCCCTCCCCCCCGCAAAAATCGACATATATTTCCTCCGTTGGCAACACAACGGGAGATCGGTCTAATTTCTAATTAATTGTCTCATTTAGTGAATTGAAAGGATATAATAGATACGGAATTTTCCAATCAACCAATGTAAAAGGGATTATGGGGAAGGTAAGTCTTAATTGGAACATCGCTTCCTTATAAACGGGAAAGATGATACATTCTAAAGTAATGTTCTAACATTTTTATGAAAGTTGCATATCCTTCGTCTTTCACGTGTCTGGATTAGTTTGTTCTTTGGATAATTTGGGCTCTGTACATTCCACACAATCACAAATCTTCTATATTCACCAAATTAGGATAATCTTTTCAAGAATATATTATCTACTTCCTCACATTATTTTTTTGCCTATCCATATGTTAAGGAACAGGCATTCATAATGGGATTTGCCCATTTTCATTAGAGGTTCAGGCCATCCAATTCTAAAATGAATGAAATATTTGCCTGATTATATTTAGATATATTTTTTCGAGCAGAGTTATAAATAAACGGAAACTTTAGAGATTTTTGATTATTTGCTCGAGCAGTAACTCCGAACCCGAAAGAAATTATTTTATCAACATTACAATACTGAAAAATGAAAACAAATAATATGTCACATGAATCCTTTAGCTCTGGCCTCTTTCTAACCTTTATCATAATGTTCCATTATCTTGTAAAAGTCTTCACTACAAATTTTACTCAATTCTTCCTTACTCAACATCCGAATTCGTCCTTTTTCCATAGGTTTTTGGTGAACTCGCTTTCTTTTATTACATTCTCATATATGAAAATCAAGTCTACGCTTAGGATAGCAATTCCAAACATTAATTATTTTAATCATTAGACCATTCCTCCTTTATAAAGGCCTTGGAACTCTGTTTAAAGCAAAACGGGCTACTCAACTTCAGTTTTCTATTCTGAATGTAGAAAGTTCTCTTTCAGAAAATGAAATTATTGTAAAATTACTTTTAATATGTCTTTGTCTACCAAAGTCATATGGGTGTTAGTGATTTTGGAAGAGGCTCATCACCATCTTTATACTAAACGTTTTCTTCATCTCTGGTTTAATAGTCATATTTTAGTTTAATCACTCCCAAATAATATTTTAGGATTATTTTATTTTGGTAAATGTGCTCCTTTCCAAACTTCAACTTACTAACAATGCAATTTTTAATAAGATATGGCTTCTTTATTGCTCAGTAAGAGGTGAGTGCACTTTGCTATAGAAAAGCCTTCACAGTAGTCCATATAAGCACCCTCTGCAGCCATACCTTGACATATTTGGTTCTAGTAATGTTTTGCATCAAGATTTACCTTTTCTTACAATGCTAAAATATTAGTTGGTGATAACATGGGTTTCTTTCTATTTTTTTACTCTGCTCTTACTGTTTCCGTATTCGCATAATTCCGCTGGATTGCCAACTCTTTTTACCACAATGACTGAACAGGAGCTCATACGGCTTTATATCTTTGCCTTACTTAACTTCTTCTACTTATCTCTTTTTCTAAGCTTTACTGGGTAGATTCTCTCATTTATTTTGCAATCAGTTAAGTAACAAATAGTGCCATGGCTCGCGAGAATGCAGTAAAATTAAGCATCTAATCAATCATATGAATTAAAGATGCACATTTATACACTTCAATCAGGTAAACTCTAAAAAATAAACTTACAATTTAAACTGATTTTTTTAAGCTTGTGAAGATATAAATATACATAATTATAATCTAATCAAGAAATAAGTTCATTTATACTTGTTGAATTATGAAATCATCTGAACAACAGCATATGCTAACATTTAATGTTTAGCTAGTCCACCATGGAGATCAAGGTAGCAACACAATAGAATATGGACTCAATCACATTAGGAAAATCTAATGCTTTAATTTAAAAGAAATTAGAAACTAGAGCTTTTATTAATTTGTATTTGAGCAATTAATTCCATAGTAAAATGGGAAAAGAATGCTGGAAAAGGTTTCGTTCATCGGAAAATAAACACATTCTGGAATTCAGAAAGAGAACAATTAGTGCTTTGCTCTTTTCAGCATTTGAGTTCGATTGGTCATTATGAAAATTAACTCCATATAAATAGTGGATAAAGTCATTAAGCTTCCAAAACTAATATTACCTTGCTGTTATAGTTCGTTTTTTCATCTGGTAAAACTGTTCGCCATATTTTTTTCAACTAGAGAGGGAAATATCGATTTTAGTTTCTCTTTCTTTCTTGTAAAATAAAACTCTTTAAACTGCATTGTTTAAGGCATTAATTTTTAACTTAATCATTCTTTCGCCTAAATTAAACCAATGGGAATTCTTTCCAAAAATTTATTTAAATTTTTAAAAGTGGTTAAAGAACTGGTGATGTTAGGAGATTTGAAATTGTGTTAGAGTTAGATGAGCCAAAGATCAAGAGGAGTCAATACTTGGAACTTTCAGAGATCAAAATTATTATTGGTTTTCAAAAAAAAGGGAAAGCGAACGGGTTTGAGTAAAAATACGAACTTGCGAACTTAGCCAAAATTAATTGACACTATCTAATAAATGCATGTAGGGGAATTCAACGTGGAATTTCTTTTCCCAAACGAAAGTGACGTCCATGCGCTGGAGAAGGTTCTAGAATTTCGTTAGGCTTAAATTGATAAGCCTTCACCCCCCACCCCCCATCCACAAGCGGTAGCCTCGAGCCGCGTCAGCCTCGGACCATTTTTTCGCGGGTTAGAATTGCCTCGACATGAAGATTTGAGGCCATTTGAGGCTAGTGCTGTTTACCCAACCCCCTGCGGGTGGGGCCTCGGATATATATAGGGCTCGTCTTCCATGTGGGAGACACAGAGTTGAATAGTCTCGCCCGGATCCAAGAAGTTCCCCCTAGGTCCAAGTCAGGTGCTAACAACGAAGCAAAGTGACGACTGAACTTTTGTGTCTTAGAATTAATCCAGCCAGTATGGTAATTCCATTTGACGATCGCCACCGAGCGATTTTTCCGACTCCACTCATCAACTCCTGTCGAAGCCCTCCTCGTTTTCTCCTCGTTTTCTGGTGGCCGAAATACTCTCCCCTGGACCAGACGTTACTACTCCTCGTCCCTCTGGAGAACCGTCATCACGTCAACTCTCCGCTCAGAAGCTCCGAGCGCCTTTGCCCTTACGTTTATTGCCTTCAGAAGACATCCGTGAATCCTTACCCTGACGTCTCACCCAGAATACTTCGTAAGCCAACCCCTCCCCCTCTTCAGCAACCCACTTGAGTTAATCCCCCCCCCTATTTGAATAGTCTCCTTCTGTAACGCATTAATTTATAACTTCAGAGTTTGATGCATAACTCTGCAATTCCCCCCTCGTTCACCGATGTAATTTTGCCCATTAATTTTCTTATTTTATGTAAATAAAATTATATTTTTTGTACATGCCTCTTTAAATAACCTTGAGCTGTCCGATTGCCCAAATTTTACCTGACCTTGTTGCACTCTTTTCGCGCTGTTCCGCGCGTCGAAACTCGTGGCGTTCCGTCCCTTGTCGGGTTGCCTTTAAGTTATTGGTCCCTTCCCCATAGATATAATATGGTATTGATATAATGTAATGTCATACCATGACAATGCACAATCAGATTTGTCAGAGTAAATAAATAGGCTCCAATTTTCACACTGTTAGGGCATTTAATCCTTCTACTAGAGGGCGATGGTGTTTGCCAATTTGATTTTATTACCAATTCATGTTATTGACAGATGCTCTTCATTTTTATATATGGATTCCTTTAATGTTTTATTTACAGCATCTCAACAAATGCCAAAAATATATTATTTCTTTACTAAAACAATTTTAACTTTCATCATTTGCTAACAGAATTTCTGCTTTATAGAAGCATTCCTTGAAATTTATTTATGGATAGAAATTTGTTAAAATTTCATACTTGTATCTATTTTTCTTTAAGAACACTATTTTTGGATATGTACACCTTAGTTACTTCTTCCTTGATTATTTTATTATTGGATTATATCAAGTCCTTCAAGGACTTTTCATGCAGACAATGTAGGAAACTATTTCATAGCTAGGAACTGGGAAATTCCGTAACTTTCTGTATTAGGGTAATTAAATAATATAAGTCTACGGACGTCTTTACAAGTGTTTCATTAAGAAGATACTCGTACATAATATGGAAACGGTCATTTTCTTCAATTAAGATAGGAATAACTAATGGCCTGGTTGAAAGGAAAATAGAATAAATACAAATAATAATAGAAATAAAATAATTAAATATAGAAATATTGGTAATAGTAAAAGAGTTCAAAATATTATTACTGATGCATGCCGGGCAATTTATAAACTATTAAAAATGTTATAAAAGAGTACATACACATTATCTTATTGTAATTAACTTCAGTTTTAAGTTAATTTATATTTGTTTAACTATTATTTAAGAAAGTTATTTTATTTAATTTTACATTTCAGATGATTATTATCGAAATATTTAATATCAATTAACAATAGGTTCCTTCAAAATTCTTCATTGCCACATATTTTGTTTACACTGCATATATATCGGTTTTATTCATGTTCCTTCAATGGTTCTTTAGTTAATATAATTTAATTTAAAACCAGTCTGTAATTAGTTTATTAATCGTCTATTTCATTCCTAACAAAATATACTATCAGCAGGAAAGGCAGAAGATATTGTTCGAGGCCCTTTTTTACATTTAGATTCGCTCCATTCTAAATATTTTACCTTGTATGTAGATTTTTATAAAGTTATATTATTGCTTCCGGCAAAGAAATATAAATTTATTCTAATTCATGCAATATACTTTTTCTTCTGAGAAGCCTTCAATTCTTTTTCACAAAAGTGGGCACCTTAGAACTACTTTTTTGTTTCTTATTATTATATAAAAATTTTATTTTCTATTATCAACAAAAACAATTTTGGAACAGAAACTAAAAAAAAACTATCATAACTTTACAAATCCTAATCTTCCCTAGACTAAACGATGAGTTAAACTCTGCCCGATAAGATTAACTGAAAAAAATTGAAGTGATACGGTGAAATTACCTAAATATATTACTCTATATCAGTATGCTACTTCTGACAGAAGATAATGTTTCATAAATAAGCTGCCAAGACGCCGTTAGGGTATGTTGCTGTATAAAATGAACTAATATAACTGCCACACAAGCTCTAGGATTCGTCTATGTTATACAGCCACTTGCATTCCGTCGATGATAGCAAGTCCCAGGGGGGGCCGATTGAATTTTTCAAGATGGGAATCATTGAGGTGCACCTTGAGGGATATACCGCAACCCATTGCCATAACTTTTCATTAGGTTCTCAACCATTTCTCAGTCTTATTGTTGACCTAAAAGTCCTGACACTTAGCTTTTCAGGAAATTTTGAAACCCATACTCGTAATTTTCCTGATTTGTTGTCCACTAAAGATATTAGCTTTTACCTTTGCCTCATAGAGTTTGAGAAAGGAATTTCGAGAGTATTTTTTAAGGTACTTTTGAAGGCTACAGGCACTTTGTTAAGAGCTCTGAAACACCGCTTTAGATGAGCTATTTTTAAATGCAGTGGAGAAAACGACATCATTTGAGGGCTTATTAGTTGCTCATGTTTGACATTAGTTCCTCTAACAGAGAACTCACTATTTTCTGCAAGTTTTTATTGTGGTAATATTTTTACAAAGACAGAGTTGACATGGAAAGTTGGTAAAACCTCTCTGCAACCAATCAAAAATACTACCATTTTGAAGTCTCAAATCACTTCCAGCCATTCCGCGGATGATTTAAAGAATGTAGCAAGAGCTTGACACTGTTGTAATAGTGCAAAAGCGTCATCCTATCAAATCCAGTATCTCCCTAGGTTAGGAACTTACAAAGGGATTTTTATACCATATCTTTATACCACGTTTTGCGAGGGGGCCTGGTAACTTGCGTTCAAATTACAGCCAGGAAAACTCAAACATTTTCCTCTGGCGTTATTTCTGTCTTCTAGGTATTGATTGCCTTCATCGTGAAATTATTTGCTCTCCTTGATCCTTGTGTCTTCCGATCCCTCTTTCTCTTGCCTAGGAGTTAAATAATATTATACTAATGTAGCTAAAATCAGAACTTTGTGGTGCAGCGGCATCTTATATTTCTTTGTAAAAAGATATTACAGTTGATAACTTACAAGTCATTGACTATCTTAGATCCAAAAAGAGAAGAAATAGAAGAGAAAAACAATATAATGTATTAGGTTGGGGAATAAGTTCTTGCATTTTATTTATTGTTGTGTTGATTTAAGATTTGCTGATGATATTAAGAAACAATACTAAATAATGAGAGCAAAATTTGCAAAGGTTAGGTTAAGGCACTTAGCGTAGACTATTAAGCTTTTGCTTAGGCTACGTCTTGAAGTTGACTAATGTCATTGTGGCTTATTTAAAAGTTGTGTTAAATAAATTTTTGTTCTGTACCTTCAAAATGAAATGTCAAGTTGAAAGAAAGACGCATTTTCGACACTTATTGTTATTCATTTTCAATCGAGACAGGAACAATGCAAACGCAGCCAAAGCTCGTCGCGATATTTGTGCTGTGTACGGAGAAAATGCTTTATCAGAAAGGACAGCTCAATGGTGGTTTTCACGTTTCAAAAACGGTCATTTCAATCTTAATTACGAAGAACGTTCTGTTCGCCCCATTAAGTTGAATCAGGATCGATTGAACGACCTTCTTCATGAAAATCCCCGACAATCGACTAGAGAATTGGCTGTACAATTGGCGTGTGATCAGAAAACTGTAGTAAATCACCTTCATTCGATAGAGAAAGTTCAAAAACTCGATGCATGGGTTCAGCATGCTTCTAGCGAAAGCAACAAACTTCAACGCTCTACGATTGTCGCAGGTTTGCTTGCTCGTCACAAGGATATAAGGACAGAATTCTTCACCGCATCATCACGGGCGACGAAAAGTGGTGTATTTATGTTAACACGAACCATCGAAAACAATGGCTTATCCCCAATAAAAACCACTTGTGCGATTAAAGCAAGGACTTCATCCACGAAACACGATGCTGTCTGTGTGGTGGGATTGTGAAGGCATCATTCTGTATGAGCTCTTTGCGAACAACGAGATTGTCAATGCAGAACCCTACGTTCAACAAATGTATCGACTCGCCGAAGCTATTCGTGAAAAGCGACCTCATCGACGTTATGGAGTCCTTCTGCAACACAACAATGCTCGTCCTCACATTGCCAACATGACAAAAGACGCCATCCAAAAGCTTAATTAGAAAATCCTGCCGCATCCTTCATATTCGCCATACCTGGCTCCATTGGATTTCCATCTTTTCCGATCGCTCTCCAACAATTTGCACGACGTTTCGTTCAATGCTGATGCGGAATTATGAACCTGGTTAGACGAATTATTCGAGTCAAAGTCCAGAGATTTTTATTACAGAGGCATCGAAAAACTAGTTGAACGTTGGGAAGAAGTCGTAAATAACAACGGAGAATATATTATTGATTAAATTGCATATTGTTATCAATTAAAAATGAAGTTTTTCTAAAATTGTTAATGGTAATGAATAAATTTGATAAAACTGCAATAACTTATTGATCAAGCCAATACTAAAAACCTATCCAATTTCATGTTCAATATTCATCCTTCACTAATTTTCCCATTGTTTATAAACAAAATTGAAACTTAAATCAAACGAAAAAAATATATAAAATCATGACACCAGAAAATATCACCTTAGAATTAATTAAAGATGGCAGTGAACCAGTTTCAAATGAACTAGCCTACTACTTAACCTCGTGTTTTTAACAAGCCAAATTATCAAAAGACTGAAAATTACATTAAAGATTCTGCTTAAGAAAAATAGGAAGAACAACCCAAATCATATAAGCCATTAACATTCTCCCTTATGTCTTTAAGATCTGGAGGAGATCATTAACACTACAACTTCAAGGCCAGGGTGGGTTTTTAGATTATCATAAATTTTAAATCAATCTAACCACCAATAGTCATAAAAAGCATGATTAGCACAATTGCAATAAAGCATCTTTCAATTACACAAGTGAGCAAAACAAGGATACACTCTCTTGCCAGAGTTGTTCAATTTCCCCTCTTGAAGATATATTGAGAAAGTTAATTGAATTCAACCTTATAAATACTGATGTATGCATACGACAGATTATAAGCCAATTGAAAACCAATAAAAGATACACGGTCAGAAGCTATGGTTCGGAACTCGACGAATGTTTAAGTTTTTGGGCAAGAAGAATTGTATATAATTTAACCCGAACAATACAGCCAATTGATGAAGTCCTTGAGCCGAAGATGTGATCAAGTCATTGAGAACAAGGGACTTAATACTTTATATTCTTATTATTAAATGTATAAAAGATCATTCAAGTTTTATTGTTATATATCTCTTGTATTGTGTTCATCTTTTCTTAAAATACACATTAATTTCCTCTTCATTTCTAGCCCCTGTTCTATGAAACGAAACTTCGACAGTTTTAGAGAGAATATAAAAGAATATCTTGTGCGATTTTCATGAAAATAAAGCACTTTCAAAAGAACTTAGAGGTCGGTATTATGCATTATGGGATTCTACTGTAGTTTAGATGCAAATTAGAGTGAGGTACACGCAAAATGCTACCTTTATGAAAACTTTAATATGTTTCATCTTCTTCCTTCATTGTTATTTGAGAAAAAGTCAATTTACCAGTTCAAACTTTAATAACAATAATACTAGTACACCTGAATATGCACGGAAGTGTAATTTACCTGGAAAATTCTTCGGACAAATATATTAATCAAGAAGGAAAATATACCAATCTGTGTAGGAAGAGATTAATAAAGCCTTGTATACTTAATAATAAAAATAAGTACCCGAATGATATACAAAATAAAAAGAGCGAGTATTACTACTTAGAGTAATAATTTGTGTAGAAAAATGAGGTCAAATAGCGACTACGTGCCCTTCTGTACCCACATGGATTCTGAGATCACTGCATGAGGTTATGAAAGCATGGCTGAACCTGGGAAAGGAGGCGGCCGACGCCGTTATCACACGCCCCAGCTGTATTTGCTTAGGGACCGATGTCATCGTCCCCCACGGTCACCTCTCCGCTAGCATTCTGGCTTTCCGCTTGAAGATTGGAATCCATTTGACATTACAACCAACGTTATCACGATTCCCCCTTCCCCCGAAAGAGTCGCCCACTTTTCCTTAAATTCGCGTGTGCGTTTAGAACCATCTCACAAGGCGCCTATATAACGCTTTGAGTAAGTTTAGAGAGGAAAACTGTTAGACTTTCACCTACTCCGGCGAACGAGCTGAAGGATGCTCCCCTTCCCATCCAGCGGTGATTTCGATTCGAGTTGAAGTATAAATCGATCTGTTAACTTTGCCATAGTTAATCGGTAAGTACCCCCGTCAGTGAACTCTGCCATAGTCAATCGGCAAGTACCCGACAAGGATTCCCGAATCCGAAGGCTAGACAGGTGCTCCCTCGTCTGAAGCAAGACGTAACTTGCCTTCTTCCGTCGCATTCATCGTATCCCAACTGGCCCCTTTCAGCAACAAGCACGTAAGGTAATCGTAACCATTGCCGCCTGCAGATTGATCTTGAATCTAGCTTACCCAATTGCTCCATTATTTGTGTGAACGCCCCAGTTTAAAATCCACCTTTTAATCACCAAACTGAATCCAACCTCTTTAATCCCTTAATTAACCTACCTGTATCTCGTGTGGACCTTTAAACCTGTGCGTGTCATCATTCCCTCTAAACCCAATTTTTGTGTAAATATAAATATCATTTTGTTGTTAGTAAAGTTAAATTTTCCTCATTGTCTTTCTTCTGTAACCCCAGCGCGAACCAGCTACCTGTTAATCTTTGGCCTCCGCAAAGCTAATAATAAACCATCCCCACTGGACTCGTAACAATTCCCCTTTCATTAACGGTCTTCAACCAACTTCGGCCCCAAGCTCCAAAGTACCCACGTGTATATATATATATATATATATATATATATATATATATATATATATATATATATATATATATATATATATATATATATATAAAGAGAGAGAGAGAGAAAGAGAGAGAAGGAAAGAGAGAGAGAGAGAGAGAGAGAGAGAGAGAGAGAGAGAGAGAGAGAAAGAGTCTGGCCATTCCACGACAATTTGTATTCTCTCTGTACAAATATCCATATTATTCTTCCTCTTCTTTCTCTTTCACTTTGTCCGGCTTCATGCTGGGTTGACATTCCTTGTCATCTTATCCGCTAGGCTCTGTCTATCCATTTATATCGCATAAGGCGCTTCTCCTTCATATAATCCCTTATAATATCCATCAATCGCCTTCTTGACCCCCAACTACTTTACCACACCCACCTTCATTCTCATCAATCTCCCCTCCAACTAGCCTTATTATCTTTTCATGACAAGCCCATAACTTACCAGTCATCTTTTCTGTACTTTCATTGAGACTTTTCCCGCCTTTACTATACCTGTGAGGTTTTTTTCATTCTTTCTTATATCCAAGTTTTTGACCTCATCCATCCCCGAAGCATCCTCGCCACGTCCATCATACTTTTCTGCGTCTGCTTCACTTCATGCCTAATACTATGCTCTATATATCATATATGGCCTCATTACAGTTTCATAAACCTCTTCTTTAACATTCTCTTTTATTCTTTTGTCGCACAATATACCAAGAGTCCATATTAATTATATCTTTCGAAAATGATTAAAGATGGAAAAAGAAAACACAAAATAGCCGTGGATGGATCTGTTTAACCTGGAATTAACATAAAAAGTTTAGAGTTCCAATTACTTTTTAATCTCCCCTTCAGTTTATTTTTATTTTATATACATAAGCAGAGTTAAAAATAAACAAGCACAGTCTTGCTTTCCAATAAAATAGAGTTGGAGCCTCTTACGGGAGGAAAAAATCAAAGATATGTCAATCCAAATCCGCAAACGAGGCCACAGAAAGACAGCGAAATGAAAGAAAATCTCCTGGGGAGAGTCTTTCCGAAGGATGTCTGCGAGGATCTTGGATTCGCTAAATCTGAGGGGAGTAATTCCTAAAAAGCCTGCATCTAAAAACTTCCGAGAAGAGTCAATATGATTTACGACTTGTCAAAAAGATTCCGTTCTTTGTGAATTAATGCGCAATAAGAATCATGAGCCGCGAACATTGCTGATAAATGGATAATAACTAAAGGGCGATAACCAGATTTGAAAAATAAAAGCGAGCAAAGAGTCAATTGATAGCATGTGACAAATAATGACTAATTTGAAAAGAAACTTCCTCGACGTAACTGTTTAACTAGAGGTGTCATACAGTAATGATGTGCCAATGTCTAAGACCAGCAAGTATGTCGTTTTCGTGTTTAGATTGTGACGTCATTTTATAAAGTGTTTTATTTCTTGCTAATTTATTAATAACACAGACATTATTATTTTTTTTCAAATTAATCCAAAGCAATCACAAGCCTCCTTTCCATAAGAAAGTGAGAGATACTAAATAGAAAGAAAACTAGGCAATGAAACAAAGTGAAACAAATAAAAAATTAGAGTACCAAAATGAGGAAAGAACTTAGGGTGCATTTAACCAAAGAATGAGCAGCTAGATGGAACCAGCTTAGTTCGGTAAGGAAGGCAGGTCCCTTTTCAGCGGCACTTTGAGTGATTATTATAATGCACTTAAAATACTAAGAGCAAAACAACATGAGCAGCTGTGCCAGAAAGAAATTCTAGGATATTGTTAATAAAGTGGTAATGTTATGAGACGTAAAAACGTGGATAAAGAAAATAGCCTCAAAAGGCTAAAGAGGATATAAATTGGGGTGCAAAGATGGAAGAAGACAACTCTCAAAAACATTTTCAGCCTCCAAAATGAGCCGGGTCCACTGTAGGATACTTTGAAATAGAGACATGAAATTGTAAATGGAGTTTGTTAACTGGGTAATCAAAGACTTCAACGCTTATTGACTACGGCATCATCATCCAAAAGAGATGAAAAATCCTTAGGGACAAGACGCCTAACCAAGGCTCTAAGAGTTTGGTAACTGCAATATTATCATTCAAAATATAAGGTGCTTGTCAGTGCTAAACCACCAACAAAAAGTTAGACTTTTTTGAGCGGAGCTTCAGGAATAAAGGGACAAAACGCTGCTATTTGTCCAAAATCAAGAAAAATCAGAAGTGGAATTTCAGAAGAGTTAAGTAAAAAAGGCGTTAATGGCAAATGACTCTTCTTTAGGAAAGTGATTTTTAAAATGTAATATTCATGAAAAGATTCCCTGCAGATCTAATGGAGAAGCCAACTTTAATCTTCTCTCCTTTTTATATAAATAATTAAATAAATATAAAATTAATATTTTAATTATACAATAAATTAATAGTTGAGAATGTGAAATTGTGAAACAAACATAAAAAAGAAAAGGTCATAAATCTCGCTAACAAGTACCAAGGGGGCCTCAAATGTCTCACAACTAAATGCGACCACGACTTTCAATTAATGGGAGCTGTAGTACCTTGGGAATGGTGCAGCCACATACTACAAGATGGTTTCGTGCACCTGGACAGCACCATTCACTCAACTCTGACTTGTGGCTCCAAGTTTCTGATAGTTTATGGCACCGGCCACTTCCCGGGTAACCACCTTGGCTGATGGGCTGAACTAAGTAAGGGGAGCCATAGGGGCTATTGCTTCTATGGTATGGTGTCTTACCAACTCTATGAGATGAAGTCTCAAGCAGCAATCTGAGCCTATGAGCATAAAATTTGGCCTTTGGTGAGTTTGGTGTGAGAGCAAGATGGGTGACACAGATAGGGCGAGCCTGGCACATAAAAGGTAATTGGCCAGTCACCGTTGAAAAGGATTGGAGCCTTTACTACGTACTATCCGAGTATAACCATGGAAGAAAGCCAAATAAATAGGTGTCGCTCCATGGTTGCCGAAGTCCAGGTTGATGTGGCACGTCAGTATGTAGGTAGATAATCCTCCATTTAATATTTTATACTGATCCTTAGAAAATAAGGAAGTTTCTATAATCAAATAGGGGAGAATAATTTCATTGGAAAGAGAATGAGCGTAAGTGTGGCATATTCTGCCAATAACATTTGATAGAATTAAAGGGGGTTTTGATCTCCTCTGAGGACGCCAACGTGAGTATTGTCGCCGACAATACAAATCTATGCTTATCTTTAGGCTACAAATATAAAGCTCTATTTGAGATATTTTAAATTAAAAAATTAACATAAAACAAAATTAATAACATAAAAATCAATAATAAACCGATTATAATCGATAAACAAGCAAAAACAACAAAAGTAAATGTCAGGGTGCCTCAGGAAAAGCCTGCCACTCCGTGGGGCTTAAGCGTGCCCCCAACAATTAAAAAATTCGAATAGTATGAAGTCAAAACTCGTCTCCGTACCGAGAAAGGTAACACGCACAAAGCTCCACCAGACGAGGATATTCAAGCAAAATATGCCGTGCATTCTGAATGCGCAAGATGACTTCGCAGAAGAGTGTGAGGGACCCCTCCATCAGATTTCGCTGGGTCCCGCGAGTTTATCCGATTTGGAGGCCATATGAAATGAATTGATGCTGTAATAAGAGGTTAAGGCGCAATGGAACGCACTCTATATTCCTGTGAATAGACTCACGTCTTCTTTGCCATGCAGTCACCAAAGCTGGCATGTTCTCTTCTATGTAGTCAGCATGAGTAAGAGCAAAATGTCTCCCAGGTTGCTTAGTCCCTAAACATCAACTGAACCTCCCATCATCGCGGTCCTCTACAGCAATCCCTACATTTCTAGGAACCTAGCATAAGACAATCACGACGTCCTTCCGTTTTTTTTTGTGTTTTTTTTATTTAAGAGGGCATCTGGCGACTGCCTATTTGAGGTATAAGGCGACGTACTGAACAGAGCCTACCACTAAGCTATATAAAAAAAATAACTAACGATATGTATAAATAAATAAAAACGATAAAAAAAGAACGAAAAGGCGACAAAAAAAGGAAAGAAGCAAAAAGGGAACAAGGAAGCGAGCTACGGAATGGGAGGTAGGCCCACCTGCCTCCGGCGCAAGAACATGCGACCCTAAAAAATAATCAAATAGAGCAGAGGAGATCAGCCTCCCCACAAGAGTCGTAAAGTTCACAAGTCGGTGTGCAAGAATCCGTCCCGAGTACAAGGGACAAGGGGTAGCGACCTCGCTCGTCCCGGTACCGGAAGAGGTAACGTGCGTGGAGATCACTCAGACTAGGACATTCAACAAGAACGTACCAAACAGTCTGGGGAACAACGCATTCTTTACAGTATGGCTCAGAGAGAGATCAGCCTGAAGCCGTCTCGGCATTGGAAGTTAGCTCCATAAAAACTGTCGCGGCGCAATGGCAAAAAAAAATTAAGTTAGTTTCCCTCGACCGTCTCCCATCTTCTTTGCCAAGCAGCCCGGAAGGCTGCCTGTATTCCTGACATGTAATCGGTGTGAGGATGAGCCTAACGCTGGCCTGGTTGCCTAGTCCTCGCAGACTCTTTGGCACGCTCATCGGCGCGCTCATTCGCCTAAATTCCTACATGTCCAGGAAGCCAGCAGAATATAATCTTGACATTCGACCAGCTCGCCAAAACCGTGGAGTGTCGGATATTGCGAACTAGGGGATGCTGAGATTCTAATGCCCCAAGAGCACTCATGGCACTATGTGAGTCGCTATAAATCGCAATCCGGGCTCCAAGCCGGGCACGTCGCGTTATCTCCTCTACCGAGCAGTTTATTGCAACCAGGTCGGCTGTGAAGACAGACGCAGCGCCTGACAGAGCTCTAATCACTTCAAACAGAGGGGATATGACTGGAAACCGACCTTTCTTGGCATGGTTCCAGCGTGACACAAAGTTTGCTCCAAAAAGGCTGAAAGCAATACTCCCGGCGCTGTACAAGCTTTGGAAGCAGAGGCATGGCGACAAAATAGTCAAAGATGGTACCCTCCAGCGTGGCGTCCTGGGCAGAACCCGAGGCACCACCGGCCGGAGAGCTAGACCTAGCTCTCGAATAAGTTTCCTAGCCCTAAACCTAAATGCTTAGGGTATGAATGGCGTCTCAGGGCGGCATAGGCACAGTCGAGATCAGCTGTGAATGCAGTGAGAGCTGTAGGCGACTGAGGGAGGCGCTGGGATCGCGCGTACAGGCGAATAATGCACTGTGCACGGCATAGAGCGAGTGGCATCTCCCCAGCATCGACAAGTAGTCTCGTAATTAGGTAAGGCAGCTGGCGCCAGGATCGAGTCGACCTTCCGCAATACACGTCGGCTGCCGATGCATAGAATTCAAATCCTTAAGCGAGATTCGAACAAACAAATGATCGAAAAAAGTATGGCGGTAGCCCTTTTAGCAGCTCAGGCCATGAATGTCACGGAACAAAGAATGTCCATGACGCAAGTACAATAAACTCTAAGAATGCGAATATGAGCCACCCAGGTAAAGCGTAGGTTAATATAAGACCAAGAAAACAGTGTGAGTTTACCACTTCCCGGCAAGCCACATTTAGAAACAACTCTTGATCAGCGTGGAGCCGTGGATAGCGGCAGAAGTGCACCACCTTAGACTTCGCTAAGAAAAACCGGGTGATTCAGTTGATGCCTAGGGCAAAGAGTGTGACACTGAGGACACTACCATTCAGGATACCCTCTTCTGCTGCATTAGGAAGGAGATGTCTCCCCCCTCCATTACGCGATATGGAAAATCTCGCAAAAATTCAGATATAAAGATTGGGAGACATCCCCCTGCCTCCATCGTGGGGAGAGTCTCCATGATACCGTATTGCCATTCTGTATCATAGGCCTTCGTATAATTCTATATACGGAGGAAGACATCTCAGATGGCATTTTCCATTCAAAGCAGAGCATCCAACGTGGAGTGAAAATTGCGGAAGCCGCACTGTGCAGAATACAGATGGCCTCCGCTGTCCATGAAGAAGGCTGATCTAACATTTACTTATTTCTCCATGAACCTGCATACGCAGGAGGTTAGAGAGATTAGGCAGAAACCAGCCAGGGTAGAGTGATCTCTCTCCGGTTTGGTAAAGGCGAGCACCCTAGCGATCGTCCAGGGGTCTGGGAGGATACCCTCTACCCAGATCCTGTTTAACAAATCTAAGACAAATGCAATGCCTCGAAGCATAGTGTGCGGAGATCATCTGCACCAAGGGTAGTGTCCGCGCACGAAGAAAGAGCGGAACGCTCCTAACGAAAAGTAAACCTGTCGTTGAAGGGTTCTCCACCTGTGGAGATAAAGTCTAGTCGGCGGTCTTTCGCGACATCACTACGGGCGTTTAATACTGGCAGAGCAGCATCCAAGCTAAATATTGTGGAGAAAGCGCTCGCGAAGGATTCCACCACGGACGCGGGGTTCGAGATTGCGGGCCCATTCTCCTGGAGAACGGGATGGAGGTCCTGCGACAACTTGCCCCGAATCCTTTTAGCTCACCTCCACCCTTCTGCTAGAGGGTTTTTTCCCGTTAAGTGAAGACACGTATGCCCGCCAAAAAGAGCGGCCACCGTGCTTTGAAATATACCGGAACCTAGCCCTAGCTCGACAAAATTCACCGACAGTGAAATCGTTCGGGCGGCGCTTATAGCACATGTAGGCATAACGCTTTGTTCGAGGGCTGCCCACCACGGGAGTGGTCGGCATGCAAATCGGCTAGAGGTTCTGGGGATGGTAGCTAGGACGACGGCGATGAGGTTGTTGGAGAAGAACTCAACGGTCTCATCTACCGACCTAAACTCCTAGATTGAGACAGAGAAATCATTCATTTCATGAAATGCGTACCACCCCGCCACCGCTAAGTACCACCGGGGAGGGAGCTTTGGCGGCAGCGGCCCAGAAAATGATATTTGAATGTGAAAGTTATCCATACCATGGAGGTCATAGACCACCCCCTACCCAGAATGAGGCTGTTCACCCGGAGAGCACAAAGATAGATCGAGACAGGAAATAAAGCAGTTTTCGAGCAGTCATGCGTAAACTTATCTACATTTAGAACACATATCTGAAGTTCGTGGATCAGGTCAGCAAAGCCTTAACCCCTGGGATTAATCGAGTAGTGTCCCCGGAAGGGGTGTCTATCGTTCAGATTTTGGAGCAAGAGAAAGGGCCTCGACAACCGTGCTAAGACGCGACAGAAGTCTCCCTCGTCAAAGTCGGTTGACAGGGCAGTGTACTCAGAAATAACAGTATACCTCATATCCAGGTGCAGCTGCACAGCTAATGCCTGAAAACAGTTATCTAAAGCAAAGATAAGAACGGAGATATCATGGTGGGTGTAAATCGCGCATCATCCTGCGCGGCCCGTAACATGTAGGTGTGGGGTTTCAAAACACTTATACCCCAGGAGTGTGGGCAGAGTGCACGAACCCAGCATGGTCTCCTGGAAAAAGATGGTTAACATAGATCGGGCGTAGACGAGCCTTTGCAGCTCCTTCCAGTTGGCCTAGAGTCCGCAGCAATTCCATTGAAGGAATATGCCCTCCTGGCCTAGCTTGGAGGAGATGCTGATGGTCTCTTCGAAGAGAATACCCTCAAGGAAATGGCCGTACGCTTCCCGTAGGCAGAACGCCGGGCGCTGTCGCCTTCGAGGACTTATCGGGGGAGGCTGGGCTCGCCATGTGAGTCTTTTTCTCCCTTCGACTCAAAGCCTTAGGCGAGCGGGGCAGCTTCGGAGTCAGGGGTCCTTCTTTTGGAGGATCAACCGTCTCTGAGCCACCCAGCTTACCACTGGGTGTGGGCGAAGGAGCCGAAACTCACTTTGTGCTGTCTTTTTTCCGGGGGGGGGCAGCTTTAGGAACCCCCGAGGATGGCCCCACGACCAACTTCATGGTAGAGTGCAGCGTCAGACTCACAGGCGTGCCATCTAGTGTTCAAAGGGCACTGATCATGGCCGCCTAGGAGGGATTCGACGCATTCGCCAAAGGCTCCCGTCTGAGAAACGGGTCGCCTTCGGCTATACACAAATCACACTAGCTAAAGCTTTCCTCTAATGGATCGTGTTGCCCGGAGCAAACACGCTGACATCAATGGAGCGAATAACAAGGAAGCGTTTGAAGCCAGCGGGCTCAGAAACGCCAGGTAGCCTCTGAATAAGGGGCCCGACGTAATCCAGGCTACGCCCTGCACATTTCTTGTTTTCATCTGGGACTCTCCATCCGGGGAAGCAACGGGTCCGGACGTGCCGATCTTGGCTTGGTCGCTTACCAAAACGGCAGCACACCCGTCCGTCCCCGCAGCTCCCACGAAGGGAGAGGAGCCCCGAGTTTTTTTCCTCTTTTTTTTGGAAAGGAGGGCAGGGAATGTACCCGATTCTGTCCTTAGCCGGCAGAATCCCTAGGCCAGATGGGCCGGCCTCAGCAAGATCCTTCTCTAAAATTGAGAAGGTCTTGCCTATCATAGGAGCAACAGCCGAGGGTGAAGATCCCTTCTCTCCATGTGAGGCCTCGGGGACACGAGCAGTCTGAGAAGGAGCTTGCAAAGGAGCTTGCAAAGGGAGGGACCTCTATTTCTTTAAGAGAGCTGCCCGAGGGCGGCTCCGACGATGGTCGAGGGAATGATAAACAGTGAGATTTTTTTAATTTATCATTGGGCATGGTGACCCTTATTTGAGGCCACTTCTCCCGCCTAGTGACCTGGCAACCCATCGGCATTTCGGCTCCACCGTAGGCATGGCGTAAAGTCGATAGACTGTGAAAATGAGAGAGAAAGGGGGTGTGAAGAAGGTGAGGGTGGGGTTCAAGCAGGTTGTTGAAAACTCACCTCCAGAAACAGGAGCTCAGGGCTGAGGGGGCCTTGTCCACTCTCCCTTTCTGCCACGATCTGGGATGGTTGGGTGAGAAAAAGCTGGTCGGCATCTCTCCTGTGAAATTAGAGGCTGACCAGAGAAAGTTGTAGTAAAGATTGTATGCAAAGTGAGGAAGTAAGGTAAAAGGACAGGGTGCCAGAAAGAAGAACAAGAGGCTAAGTTGGGGCAGGATGGGACCCTGAGTCAGGTCAGCACGGCGGCCAGAAAGGCAAATCGCCGTGCCCCTTACGCGGATACGTTCTTCCGTATTGCAGCAGCCATGACCTCATGATACTCTAACCGGGGTCTGTCAAGATGCCTATTTCCAAAAGAGAATTAACGCACTCTTTGAGTCACTATGAATTACAACATGGTCGCCAGACCTGCCACAGAGCCTACTCTGTAACTCCTCCCCTTACCGAGTGGAATATTACTAAAAATTCAGTCATAGCCAGGCTCCGAAGAGCCTCAGCAGCTTCAACTCCTCCTTCGAACTCGGAGCCATCTGTACACACCGGCATGGTTCAGGTGCGACAAGGTTCTTTTCCTGGAAATAAGAAGGCAATACTCGGGTGTTGTGAAAGCTTTGGAAGCAGAGACATAAAAAAACAAAGTAGGAAAATAAACCACAGGATTGGGATTACGACCTGCAACTGGGAAACACAACATCCACTGGTTAGTGCTACGATCTTCTTAGGTTTTTAAAGAATAATGTTCATTATCATATCCTTTCCTATTGTTACTTTAAAAGAGGTTCTAGATAATTGATTGGTTAAAATTTTAAGAAATATTCCATGAAATGTGTGGGAGAAAAATTACCTTCAACCTTGTCTAGGTGTTTTCACTAGAAAATATCAATATACGTCAGGAATTGTATAAAAAATCTTCATACTTCTGAAAAAAGTTTCATTCAGATATTCCATTCAGATATTCGGGTCTTTTATCCCTCATACTCCAGCTGAAATCCAACTTTTCTTACAAAGTTATCCTTTCCATTCATTCCTCCTTTCCTCCTATTCCGGTCCTTTCTTTCATTCACTGTAAAAGATCCTTTGATTAGAAAGATCCAACCTCTGCGAAATAGGTTTGTCCCTTATTGTCACTTCCCAGACGACTCACCTCAACTAGATTTTCTTCAAATTTAAAGCCTCATTTGTAATCTGTCTTCCTTCCCAATCTCTTCCATACCTCTACTACCTACTCTCCCTAATAGGGTACATTTCTTTTGCTTTTAAACATGCAGCTTTAAACCTGTGATAAAGATATCTCGACCCAAGGACCTTTTCAACTATTCCGATCACTTTGCTCATTTTTAATGAACCGTGAATGTATGGTAGATTCTTGCCTTTGCATCCGTATAGGTGGGTTCTTCTTGGATTGAACTTTCCAGTTTGGTCTCATACGCCGCCAATTACTCTTACAGAGCGTTTACACCATCTAAGCTGATTTCTTGATACTTCTTTATCTCTTATCAGCCCTTGATACAAAATAATGAAGAGTTTGTCTTGCCTATTTTTTCTGCTCACTCACCACCTTGAATCTTAATCTCTGTTCCACGACAATTCGTAAATCACTTAAGTATGAATGTGAGAGGAAGATTATCAATACATTAGAGGTCAAGATTGTTTAGTGACAACAAACAAGGCAAAGTTCCTAGGCGGATATGTGCAGTTGAGACAAAAAACGACAAAATTTCTGAAATACTATTTTACATGACAAGAGTAAAGTGGTTTCCTAAACATCAACCGACACACAAACATTTACTTTCTAAAGTAGTAACCGTTTTCAAACAATTAACAAGATAGTCAATTGTAAAAATAATTTTCTAATTTTTATCGAAGCGTTTTGTGACAAATTAAAAAAAAAGACAAAACTTTTAGCAAAATTTGCGAGTTGGCAGAGTTTGAATTTCCATTCGTCTTTCAGCAGTTTTTTTTTTACTTGTAGGGTAAAAATAAACCAAATATAATCCAAAAATACCACTGACAGTGAAAATGAATGGATTTAGAGTGATAAAACATTGTGTTAAAGGTAAAAGAAATTTGGCAGAGCGAAATATGATAAGAACTGTAATAACAACTCTGTCTAACCTTTCAGAGTCGGATGGAGTGTGTGTATGCAATCGTAAACTTGGTAAATAACTTAAAATTTATTAACCTAAACCCCCTTGCACAATCGAGGCATCATAACTTTTGGACCAGGTTAAGCCAGGGCAACCTTGCTGCAGCTGACATCTGGACGAATGTTCTCGCTGGGCCCCAGCACCGTAAGTTTGCCCTCTCAATAAACTCTAGCTATATATCATACACATTTTTTCACTTCTTCTATCTTCACCACTTTCTTTACAGATCACTTCGAAACTACGTGATAGGCCCTCGTTGCTATTGCATTTTAAATTTTAGAAAAATTAAAACGAACTATTTTTTATGGATCTTTTTCAAAGTAAAAAATATATATTCATTATTATATTTACTAGTAGATATATTTTTCAAGCTAATTTTATTTTAATTTAAAGCCTAAACCAATGAAATAGGAGGTGCAGGGTTCATTCACATGTTAACTAAGAAAGTGGTACTAAATAGACTCCAATAACACCATATGGAGGGTTTTTTATTTAAAGTGCAATAGCAGCGAGGTCACTTCCCACAGCTATACCTAGAAAGGTATAGCTTCAGAGCCTCCTTCGGGCATTAGGCCCAAACAGCAAGAATCTTTCAGATGTAAGCTGCAACTGATAGCCCCTTATGGGCTTTAAACCAATGAAGTCCCTTCCGAATTTATGTAAAGATGAGTAATAGAAGAAAGTTGTATTATTTGAGATTAAAAGGTAGGAGAAACTAAATAACCGATATCCTATTAGGGTAAAATCACACCTTATTTAAACTTATCTTCGTCTCATCATCGTTCTAAAGAAAAACCTGCTCATTTGCACCATACGAGAGAAGAGACATTATAAGACATAATCTGTGTTTTATCAGCAATTATAATTAATGCCCAGCTATATTTTTTTAATTATAGGGAACGAATAGAATTAAAAAATATTACCCATGATTAAGTCAGGTTATTTTATATAATTACTATATTAAAATGATAAACAGAAGTGTCCCAGAACAAATCACTTGACCGATAAAAATAGATCTTATGATTGGCTGATTTATCGATAAAATTAAATAACTTATATAAATATAAATTTATCTTAATTAAAGATTCTCTTTACTTCAATGTACAATTCCTAGTAACTTAAATATATTTTAAATAATTGAGGAACGTAAAAACTGGCACCAGTAATGGTATGGACAATAATTATATCATAAGTTTGAAGTGAAAGTTCAGCAAGAAAGTGCACGCTGGTCACAATCTTTCACTCTCTAAGCATGCCTTATATTTAATCTTTGTTTGTATACTTTATTATATTTGTTTTCTGTACAATTCTATATCTACTTATAATAATGATGAAAAAGTAGTTGTACCTATTGTCCAAACTTGTCCTAGAGCGTTTATAGTACAACTATTCCAAGCTTTATGGTTTGTAAGGTTGGTTACTGCTACCTTTGTAATTCTTCTCCTTTCCCATTATCAATTTACATCCACTTTACCACTTACAATCATTTCCCTTTATCTATCTGGCACTATCATTAAAGCATTTCCGTTGTATCTCATTAGTTGCACGCCAGTTCCTATTTATTCGTGATTAAAAATGTTAAATGTGGTAATTTGGCCCCTTTGTATCACTTTGTTTAAATGTACAATCAGAGTCCTTGTGACTTACCTGCTGAAGGAGTGGCGTCTTGTCCTCCTCTACGAATTGCAAGGAATTGGGTCTTCCCACGCACATGGCTGCCGCTCGTACAAACTCTAATCGCTCTTGCCTCCTCTGTCTTCTGGTGCTGTAGAGCATCGCGATTCGCTTATTTAGCGCGATAAATCTTCTTCCGGAAAATACCACAAGATTTCTTACAAATATAAACAATGCGAACTTCTAAAGCACCACCACTCTTACGAGGTTATACACCCAAATTCAAGTTAACACCGATTCGTTCTAAATGGAATGGCACCTTGGTGCGAATATTCGGTTGAGGCGGCTAAAGAATCTTTTTTAGGTGATTCCCATATGTCACTTCAACAAAAACACTGAATAAATGTAATAAAATCAAGTACAATGTACAACAAATAGGTTGCTAAACAAATTCCAAAAGCTAATTCATCTTTGATATGCAAATACGACCTGATGAATGTCATAAAACCCGAAAATCGCTTACGGATGAAGTCACCGGAGAGATTTCTATCTTAAAATACACTTCTTTTGAATGTATCACAGCAAACAGCCAAAGATTATTGGCACAAAACTCTGACAACAGTCACAATGAACAAGCCATCGGAAAATCACACTCGCGCAATCGAAGCACTGTAACACTTCCCTAATTCGAAATTCAAACCATAAAATTTTTGACGAATCCTTTGCAAACGCACGGTTCACAATATCCTTTCAGAGGCACATTTTCGGGACAACACAACACTGGGAGCGTGACCGGCGTGGGTAGTAGAGGACATCATCTTCTAATGATAGGCCAACCAATGAACTTGACGAGTCCCTTTTCCACGGCCAAAAAATTGAAAGACATTCCCCACCCGCCGTAAAGAAAGCCACATAATTCAGGCAGTGTTTTTGTACTTCGCATTGTACTATGTTGAGCGTACTGCGAATACTAAACAAGTCTAAATTCTGCTGATAAATTCATAGAAGACTTGTTTTCCAATGAATCGCGAAGTTTAAGGTGAAGTGGATATCATTGAGAATTAGTGAAAATGCCTAATAATGATGTCATTAAATTAATAGTTTTTTTTAGTTACTAAACAAATCGGTAAGCTCTGAAAGGTAGATAACACATGTGTAAATTTACATAGTACCCAAAATAAATTTATATAGTTATATGGTTTACCATAAATAAAACAACTGCTATCCGCCCATGCTGGAAATAATAATAGTTAACTTAAGAATTTTCAGAAAGAGTGGAGTAAAACAAAGTACAGTAAATTGTGAAGGAATATGAGCAGGGAGGATAGAAAATGAACAAAAGCAAATTTAAATTTCTAAACAACTTCAAGAATTGCTCATAATTTCATAATTACCATCGAGACTAACACTTACAAGCCTCTATTTTACCTAATATTCCTTCAGAACATAACTCATCTTTTAACATCTCTCTTATTTACTTAATAAGGGGCCCATGTTTATGGTATATTCTATAGGCCAGTCAGCGACTTTGATGAACCCCGCCGACTAAATGGATTTCTCCCAAACATGTTTCACACCGTGTTTCTGTAGATTAACTCTTGAGTGAGTAAGTGTTGGGTATGTTGTGAATATTTGTTAACCTATGTCTGGTGCGGGTGCAGATGTCTGTGTCGTTCAGTCTGGTCCACTTTTTGTATGCGTCTTGTTTAGAATGGTGATCGCATCGTAGTTTTTGCCAGAGTGATCTTTGTTTGGAATGGGAGGTATGGATAAATGATATTTAAAAGATGTTTAGAAGTAGAGATTGGATGGCTTAATGTGTTATGTGTGGGTAGATTGTTTGTAGGGGATCCGATGAACGATACTCCTCGAAGTATCTAAGTGTACTATGTTCTTGAAGTTTGGGGCATATTTGGTGGAGTATGGTATGAATCTTGATTGACCAACTTCATTTTTAAAATAATTAATACAATTGCTATACATTTAATAGAGGAATATGTAAAGTGTTTGAAATTCCACAGGAAACATTTGCTCGCTCTTTTGTTCGCTTAACTGACATTTAAATTCTGAACGAAAACTTTCTTTGATGTGCCCCCAAAAGCCATTTTTCTGAGACTGTCTCGCCTCAGTAATAAAATTCGCGTCACGAAAACGCACAAATTTCCTCTTTCTCCTTTCCTTAATTTTAACTTTAGCTTTAACTGACTAATCAATAACGAATGGCTCTGAGCAAATACACCAACTTCGTGAGGCAGAAAAAGATATATAGAACAAATGATGCATAACAAAGGGAATACAATCGTTGAAAATGAGAAAACCGGTGCTAACACGCTATAACTGCGGTAGATGTAACAGCTTAGATGATTTGAATGGATATATGTTGAATGAGTTAAAAATTTCTTTGGTATGTTGGTATATAATAGTTTACTAAGAGAGCCACTTTCCATAGAGGCATGAGGCTCGGTCCTGGATGAACATTAGAGTAAACACCCCGCAACATCACCCAGAGTATGCACTTAAAGCCGTGTGAAAATCGCACGACCCAAGGGCAAAGAAAAGTAACGAAAAAAAGATATTAAAAAATAATTCCCCCTGTGAGCCCCTCCCCCCCACCTACTTAACCAAGTCGGAACGTCTTTGGGTCCCTAATTAAAAAAAAATTCCTTATCTCCAATCACTGATTCTTGCACACTGTTACTCAACCAATATCTTTAATTATAAATATACCAGGTAAAATAAAATGACCAACCTTCTAATTAGACAAACTAGTTAATCAACTAACAATATATTTAAAAGTATGAACCAAAGAACTATTTCCTCTTCAAATTTCTTGAACACACAAAATAAAGTAATTGCCATATTTTCGCTGCATATCGTTCCCGAAGATATGTTGTTTTTTTAATTAATTTAAAATACTATAAATGAATATGCTTTAAGTTCGACTTTGTTTAAATTTAACTGAGTTATAGTAATCCACTTTAAAAAGAGTGACTTAAGCTGACAGTTCCAAATAAAAAAAAATCTAAGTCCTCCATCATGCCGGGCGGTCGCGCCTCGCAGCGAGATTTGGGTGGTTGTCCTTTGGGGCATTGAAAAGGAGGATAATGTGGGGAGCGATAGTTAATTTTTAACTGCATCCACACCATTTCCTCCAGGGATACACATCCATTTACGGACTCCCATTCGCGATTTATCTTCAATGAAAAGAAACCATGTCGACTACCTCGTCTCCATCTCCAAATACCTTAAGGTAGGAGTCCCGGGTATTCAAGAAACCAAGAGGCTTTCTTTAATCGAGTGCTTACGCCACTGTCGAGGGCAATGGTCCGTAAAACTAAACTTCACCTGCCTTTTACCGTATATATTTTGAAACATAATTTTTTAATTTAATTTAAGTCTTAAAACTGGTTGCCATGGGAACCCTGGCATTAAATGGAGGAAAATCTAATTTAGTGTCCGCCCTTGAGCTCACAAATCTTTTCACCCTTTCAATAATCGATGGATAAAAACTCCTGTTTAATGCCTTCACTCCTGCTTTAGCGCCTTTCCTTTTTATCAATATCGACCAATCGAACGGGCAATAATAATAATAATATTCTCTAACCGTGAGAATGCTTATAGAGCTAGAAGTGGTTTTAGGCAGCGTCACATCATCCATCCCGAATACTACAAAGGGATATTTCGCTTGGACCTGAAGATTAGTGAGGTGATATCTTACCACCGAGACATCTGTATTTGGCATACCAGACAAAAGCGAGTAACGCCCCCTACGATCATATGACATATTCTCACCCTGCAATTGTACTGACAAAATCGATAGAAGCTTTCCACGACCCGCTTGGAAAAAATCGCGATAAATTTCCACCCCAAAGAAATTAGGATGGATTCAGGTATGAGAGGAAGTATATTCAATTGTTAATGTATTCCCATCCATCTCAAACCTATTCTTAAGCCATTCAGATCGTTTCAAGTTACTCAGCCAAGTACTATTCTTAACAAACCAACTTCTCATAGAGGTTATACTACTATCCACAGCCTGAATCCGAAGAATAGTATGCGAGTTTAATATTCGTAACATTGATATTCGGAGATTACTTTCAATGCCGCTTTTAAGCGGTATTCTCTCGCGTTTATGAGGGGTATTCATTATATATATATATATATATATATATATATATATATATATATATATATATATATATATATATATATATATATATATATATATATATATATATATATATATATATATATATATATATATATATATATATTCATATATATATACAGTCAGGTAGGGGTAATAGTAATAATTTCTTTATCCACTAGAAAAAGCTCCTAGAGTTCCTCAACCCTCTTCACGAGCGCCACCCATACAACGGGGCAACCATTCATTTTTCTAAAAATGAGAAATTTCAAGAAGCCTTTTTTATGAGAGTGTTTAATTTAACATAAAACGGGGATGCGAACGCTCCCTTACCTAACCGCATTGACTTAAAAGTTATTGCGATATTGCATTAATTTTCATCATATATATATATATATATATATATATATATATATATATATATATATATATATATATTCTAGTTTTATTCCCTAAAATTGTACCACCTAGTGCAGTGCAAAAACTGGAAAGATATGGTTTATCACTTAAAGCTCGCCTTCATAACTATAATAATATCCCATTTCTCACGTCTACAAGCTGTCCATAGCTACTTCTTGAGGCTTGAGGCTAAACAAATAGAAACCAATTTTGTAAAGTAACTGTAGTAAGCTTATTAATATATTCAAAGTACAGAAACTTTTCCTTCATAATCCAAAGGAAAATATAATTTGGTGAATAATAAGATTAAATAACGAATCAGCAAAGACCCAGCATTTAAAATTTAAATATGCAGTCTATCACAAAAATGATTTTAATCTTTTCTTGCTTGGTAAATTTTTTTACGTATTCAATAATGTTGATTTACTCGGAGTTGAATATTGTTTTCTATGTTTATTGACATTATGAAGAAGAAGCTGGAGCTGTTCCATTTCCACCGTCAACTTTCCATTCAGGTCCCTGATTAGTGGCGCAGCATTGTTCTTCTCTGCCATTATCCATCGCAAGTTTGGAAACCACTACCCGAGCTTGCAGATATTCTGAATGTGACATTCATGAAGAGAGATTGTGGAGCAGAAGGCCATCTAGCAAATGATATTTGGAGAAAAACCCTAGTGTATGTACTTTTATCAAGTTTCTCTAACAAGAAACCCCCAATTCGGGGTTTCCTGATCTAACGTTGTACCTGTAACTATGTTGCACGTCACTTTCACTGATATTTTCTAATCAGTGAACACAAAACCCGCTGCCCTTTTTGAGTGCTACCACAAATGTGCAGAAAAATCCTTTGTGGTATTATCGGAGATCTTATTATATCAATATAAAAGATCAAAGATTTTTATGAGCCCACTGACAGTCTTCGTCCATACTTTTATCGAAAATACTGCCAGGCTATTGGCTAGATCAGTAGTCTCTAACCTGAAGTGGACGCACCCCAAGGGGTACGACAAAGAATGGTTTGTCAACTTGCCTTTGTGTGTGGTAAGACATATTTGATCCATCTGCATGCATGTCTTAAGGAGAGGTAGTAGGTGGTTCGTGAAATTATATTTGCATTTAATGTATAGTAATGAAAGTTTATTTTATATCATAGTTAGATTGTTCACCAACAGAATCGTGTATTAAAAAATTTTTATAGAGAAAAATTACTTCTTTTTCTTCAAATAGTATATTACTTGTGTTGTGGTGCGAATATTCATCAAACATTTCTTAAGAGTGGGACACAAAAAAAATGTTGGGTACCATTTGGACTAGAACGTTAATTCAGATGACTGCTCAGCTGAAATTAAACTTTCTGCTTTTTGTATGAGGCCGGATATGCACGATTAGTTTGCCTTTATCTTGAAGGAAATACATTGGTGAGAATTATTTATATCAATTTGGAGTTTATTTTCAAGCCAATATTGATTCACTTAGGAATTTTGGTCAGAGTCCGTACTTATGTTCGAATAAATGGTCCTGGAATTTATTATTTTCACCTAAAAATGAGTATGTCTGTTTGCACTTTTTAAAGGGAAAACATAATATACCGATAACTATGGAGTAACTAATAGTTTCTTATTTTGTTTTAGGTTCCAAGTTGTACAAACTAAGAGTTAAACTAACCTTAAATTAATTACAAAAATGGAAAGTTTTTAATTTTTCAAATTTTTTTAAAGATAAGTGATTCTTGAATGTTCTGCCTGGGAAGCATAAAACTAGAGTGTAGCACTAAATCTATATAATAAACTCCCAAATACTTTGGTCCAACCAAATAAGCCTTAAAATATTTTTTTTCTTAATAAGACAGCAAAAAAATAAATCCTAGTTTAGGTGATATCTACATTGAATCACAAAATTAGTATTAGTAGCTCTCCTCGAACTTTTCGAATGTGTTGACTACTCGAAAACAAATAAAAAATTCCTTACGCATTCACAATGATTACGAAAAAGTGTCGAATTGGTGAATCTCGAAAAAATATATAAGAAACTATTGTAAATCTCCTTTTATATATGACCCATTGATCAAACATGAGCTTAGTATGATTTGAGATTTTGTGCTATCTTGGAATGTATGAAAAACATACTAATATTTTCCAGGACTGGATTTAATAGTTTTTCGTTTTGATTTAATGGTGGTAAGTGAAGAAAATCCAAATTCACGCACGAATAATATTGAAAATGAATAAAAAAAATTTTTAATTACCGAGTGATTTTTTCACTGATAGAAATTAAGACTGCTTCAACTGATTCCTCCTCTACTATTTGATTTTTAGTTCTTAATCACTGAATGCAAAAGATCTTTTTGGCTTGATGATTTCAAACCTACTTCGTTTTTTATTTCCATTTTAACTATTATTTTGTGAGTTTGAATTACTAAAGGCAACACTCTCAAATATCTAAGTCAAATATTTTTACCATGAATGGCTTGTATATGATATAATTTTGGTTATTCTGCATAATTTATGATATTTCCTATCCTTCATGCTTCGATTTCAAGCTAGTAAAGGACTAAAAAAATATCAAATATACAAACGTCTAAAGTCGTATGTGTATACCAGTTATACTTGTGTATGTATATATTCAACTAGGTAAATATATATATATATATATATATATATATATATATATATATATATATATATATATACAGGGTGTTCGGAAATTCACTGTGCACTTTTCTAATATTTTTTTTTATATTTCAGATTTCGACCCCAAGCGAGCAACTGATAGCGGCGTTTAGAAACAAAATAAGAAGGGTCCAAGCCTGTATTGATGCCAAGGGGGGTCACTTTCAACATAATTTATAATTCTCATTCATATTTACCTCCTGAATTCTATATTGAAACATTTATGTTAATAAATATGTAAGTGCACAGTGACTTTCCGAACACCCTGTATATATATATATATATATATATATATATATATATATATATATATATATATATATATATATAATTATATATATTAAAGTATATATGTGCCGCGACCGAGCCAAGTTAAAATACCGTTTCCTTCCTGTACCAAGTTAAGGTACACACACTGAGTATGATAAGGCGTAAGAAGTGGACCAAATATATTTCGTGTCGCTTTTTACTTAATAAATTACGTTAAAAAATAATAAATAAGAACAATGTTTAGATAAATAGTACCTTTATTAAAAATACACACTAGTACACATTATAAGTACCTATTGATTCTATTAATACTATCGATATTAATAATAATTCTATTATCCTTTAGACGAATTACTTGGTTAAGAAGAGTTGTTTTCTGTTCATTGCGTTCGGAAGAAGGCAAGTAGGGAAAGATAAAAGGCTAAATAAATAAAAAGGGAAGGTAAGTTAATAAAAATAAACAAGGACAGAAGAAAACATGGCATTGTTATTTTAAAGTTTCGACTGCAACAGCAAAGACTGAAACTCACTTTTTTTCAGTGGTAGATTTTTTTTTACTTGGTTTCAGTAAATGATCTTTGGAATTCGTCGGAATTCCAAAGATCATTTTCTGTTTTTAGTGAAAAACTAACGAGATTCTCGGAAAATCATGATTTTAAAACTTGTAAATAATCAAACAAAGGAAACGTTGGTGAAAACAAATGATAAATGTTGTCTAGCATAAACAGCAACAAAAACGAAAAAATGGATCCCCTCGCCCCAGTCCACAAACAAGTTTTATTCTTAGCAATTTTGTTTTTTAATGAAGAAAATAAATGGAGCGAAAAAACAGACAATTTTAAGATTATTTTGTTATACAAACCGTCGTTTTTAAAGGCTTAATATGACTGATGGTTGGGTTACTTCGCTCTACTTCCAAGACTCTAGGGCTAAATTTAAGGTTTGCAAACAAGAACCCCTCTTGCAATAACTCAGCCCAAAGATATAGATATTTAATTTTTTTTGAATATCAACTCGATATTTGCTAGAAGATAACAGTTTACTCAAAGCAGATACCATAGGCTTCCACCACTGCCTAAAGACAACTCCAGAACAAGGAACTTACGTTCCTCATTGTGTCCTTGAGAAGGTCTTTGAACAGCTCCTTGATCTTGGCCACAAGCTCGGCTTTGTGGCTGCAAGGAGAGTGGTCTTTCTCAAACGCGTCTCAGCCATATTAATCCATGGGATTACAAGCGTTGGATGTATGAGGCCAGAAAATGTGGCTGGTGAAGTCGTAGAAAGTCTCCAACGACCCTTTCTGACTCTTTTCGGAGGTATGGTCTTCCAAGCAGCAATCTTCTCAAGCCAGGGCTTAGCCAAAATCTCCATGAACTACGAACACTAGTGTTTTTCGGCGTTGGAAGACATAGTAAAATTTAGTTAAGAAAACGTTAGCTGACATGTAGGACTGGAAGCCATCTGAATATTTCAATTGAGTTACCTGCATCATGAGAATTCGGACCAGGTGTCGAAATGCGACATGACTGGTGCTCAACGCTCTGTTAACACTGTACAAGCTGCATAACGTGGCATGAGCAGTTTCAAAGGAGACTAAAAAGTCGTGGCCAGCAGATAAGAACACAATAAGCGTTCTTACTGCGTCAAAACGCCGGAAGAATAATCCAACATCTGGAGTAAAGGGTGATGAAACACCCAAGCAAGGAAATCCGGGTTTTGGCGCGATGGATGAGTCGTGGAGTCACCACCATGAATATGGCCTTGAACGAAGCCTGTCGCTACCACTTCGAAAGGAAGCGCAAGGAACAAAGTCTGACAGCCAAAGAGAACCGCTTGACTAAGGGAAAGAAACTCCTGAACAATTTAGAGCATTCTATTAGGCCAGAAACGATTTGGTTCTTTGAAAATGAAAATAACTGATCTCAGAACTAGTTTAACAACAGTCAGAATAGCAAGTGGTATGCTTATAATGCATGCGACGTTTCACCTATCGAGAAGACCAATTTCCTCTAAACTGTGATGGTCTGTAGTTGTGTTTGCAATGAGTGAGGAGAGCATGTCGCTCTACTTGTTCGAGCAGGGTCTTAGCCCAGTTCAGAGGGCTATGTGAAGCTGCTGGAGATTGTATACAAACCCTGGCTGGAGAGAGTTGCTACTGGAAAGCCATACTTCCGGGGAGAGTCAGAAGTGATTGTCGCAGAATTTCTAACCTTTCACCTGCCCCACTTTTCTGGGCTTTTATATCACCCGCTTGTAATACGATGTATTACTATATGTGTGGCAGGTTTGAGAACAACACAAATTGGCCTGCCTGCAACCTCGAGGACAAGGTCAAGTTGGTAGCTAATATCAAGGAGGTGCTTGAAGATCTTTCTAGGAATACAGTAAGGAACGCATGCGATAGGTTCTGGAGCCATCTTAAGGCAGTATTGGAAGCTGAAAGCGGCTACTTTAAGTAAACTGTTATTTTCTAGCCATAATCTAGTTGATATTTAAAAAAACGCATTTATTTTTGGCTGAGATATTTACGGGTTTTCTTTCTTTTATGTACACTGTCAAATTTAGCCCGAACACACTTTATATGATTTATTTCATAGCCTCCGAGAAAATTTGCCATTGGGGTCTATTACTGTGTAAATTTCTAACGCCGTCACCTAATAGAGATTTTTCTTCACTTTTATATTCGAATTTTCTCAACTCCACGAAAGGGGATAAAACGCCCGGCAAAACCATAGCATGTCAATTTGCATCTAGTTGACATGATCGCATTCTGCCCAGATTTACCCAGATAATGGACAAAAGCAAGCAGTGCAGCTAAGACCCCCTGACTTTGATTGTACCGTTTAATTCTAATATGAAAAAAAATTGGACATTTGGTAATTTTTCTTTGAATGCGCCAAAAGGTAACCAAAATAGTAGCTGCGCATGTACAATATATGCACATAGTTATGAACGTACCTATGTATATATAATATATCTACATAAATTTGAACTTACGCATTTATGTGCATAAGGATGGATGTATCACAGGGAGGAGATGGGGAGGGGATGATAAAATATTTTACTCTATCGTTTTTTCGTTTAAAAAGAGGTCGCGAAGGGAGCTAAGACGCGCTAGCATGGTTCTTATAACTCGTGTGTCTACATATTATTTTGTTTTTTCTCTTAATAATAATCAAAACTAAAAATTAGACTTACGACTTAGAAATAGACTCCATATCGTTTATTTCTCTAAATTAATTATATAAGCATGCCACTTCGTTGCTCGCAAATCAGTAATAAATATTATCACGCTGATTTCATCTCACTTCGTGGCTTGCAAATCGGTACTAACTTTTACCGCCATGATTTCATTTCATTTTCTTCCTCTTATCGCCAAAAGCTCTTGTAAATACTGAAAGAACCTGACATACTGATATCTTGTGTCAAAAGGGAAAATTAACATAGAATTGTGACGCTATCGTAGAACCTGGCCGCGTACTCTTCTGGACTTCAGGTTTCGCAATGGAGAAATGTCTTTTGGTGCTTGGCAAATTGAAGATGGTATATCAATCTTACCAGCAGATACCATTTAAGTAATATTTTTCCAAGTTAATTAGTAATAAATGAAATATGTTTATTAGTACCTTGTATATTTGTTTGTAAACAAATCAAGAGTGATGCTGAAGGCATTTGCAATATTGGCCACATTTACATGCTGGGGTTGGACGCTCTAGATTGATTAAAAGGAAGAATATGAAGCAACTTTATCCATCTCAACTTAAAAGTGAAATCTAATATAAAAACTTGCTTTTTGGAAAGTAATGACAGATATATCCTAACTCTTCTTAATAAAAGAATTTAGGAGTTTAAAATATGAGTTAAGATTTAACCGATTAGGAATAAAAGTCTACTTCTCAATATGAACCAGGTTATTGGTTATGGCTACTTGTTTGATAGGATTGTGATGTATCATTGTCACAGTAGCTATCATATTTTATAGTGACATGTGGTACAAAATACACATTGAACAGTGAATCTGTAATGTGTATCTTACGGTCTTCCATATTCGTAACTAAACTACCCCTCAAAATACTACAATTACTTTCACTTCAGCGCTGACAATTTGACAGCGTATCGTCCAATTCCTTTTAGATTTTGCTGCCGATTTATTCCTTTCCTTTTCGCGACATTTTTGCTTAAATAACCTGTCCGCTTTTTAGCAGGAAAAAAGAAGAGGCTGGTGTGCTTTGATTGGCGGTGTCAATTCACAAAAGAAGTTGGGACTAAAATGATGGAAAATAATTAAAAAAATATTGATTATGAAATAAAAAAATGCCTATACAAAGAAGATATAATGTCAATAATTGTTTAAGGAATATTGCAGGCTGTCATTAAATTTCCACACTTGCCAATATTCCTGATGTCATCGGAAAAATGGCGTTTGCACAACAACGCCTTCTCTCAACTGCCGGAAGAGACTAGTCCAGAAAAGTTGGTACCAAACCTTACACTTCATTTCTTTCGTGTTTTTGGCCAGACGATCAAGGCTTGACCCCAGACATTGTGCTTGTCTTAATTTAGCGACTAATCCATCCACTCCTCCTTCTTCTACAGATAAACTCTCTAAATAAAAACCAACAATAAATTTCTTTGATGTATCGAATCTCTGTTCGCCTTGACTACTCTGTCTCCTCCACCCACTCTCAAAAAACTCTCCTTTAGGTCTTCCCTCCAAGCTCTGAGGCTACCCGACACCAACAAAGAGACCATAATTAAAAAAAACTCAACCTACTTGTAGCATTAGACTATGTAAAATGTATAACTTCTGGGTACTCTAAACAAAACATAAAATAACATTTTATGGATGACACATATATCAGGGTATATCAGATGTCATACAAGTCATTCTACTACCAGTCACTGCACGCAACAACCAAAATTCCTCTAAAAATTGCTTCTAAAGGATTTTTTCAGAATACCGCTTAAAAGCATCTCAATATTCTTCCCTCGCCATATACTTTCCTAACTTGCCTTTGGAAACTTTCACATTTGTAAATCATTTCAGTAATCTACCATTCTATTGGAGATTTTTGTTTTTAAATCAAACCTACATCTTCTTTTATTATTAAGTTTTCACTCATGGTCTTATTGTTCCCCACCCACACAAAGAACATGCAAATAACCAACCTATCTATACTCAATTTTTAAAAAGAATCTAAGCCATATCAGCACCCGCACGTCTTTCAAATGAAAACCAATTTAGAACCCGACACTTGCAGTGGTCGCTGTTTTCGACAAGGAAATTTGGGAGGTGGCTATTCTTGCCATGGTAAAATTGGATACGATATTCTTATTATTTATTCATCAGCAGTTGATTATATCGAAGTAGTTGAGCACAAAAAGCAAGAAACACTTTTGACAATAATTAAAATAGTGGTGGGAGATTGATCACTTTTCCATAAAGATCAATGACGAGACAGAAATCTGGCATATATTCTAAATTACCAGCACAGGATCATCAGCCAGTCTTTGCACTTCATTAATCCACAGACACGCGTCCATACACAACATACTTTTGACCTGCGGCAATGCAAACGCTAATTTCTTCGAGGTTATTTATATTTAGAACAGATTATGTGTATGGAAAAAAAATGAAGTTAAATTGTTAATTCATTTATGTAGAGCATTTGCTATTTATTTGGGGGATTCTATTTTTCACATGCGATTTTTTGTGAGGCGATATTCTTGGCATGGCTAAATTGGGTTCCTTATTCTTGCCATGATCCAATTTATCAACATATTCAAAGATCCTCAGAAGGGATATCATCTGAGTTGCCATGTTATGGCAATATCTATCAGGTTTTTATCTTGTCTATCATGTGAACCATGCATGTATACGACACTCTAAATGCAGCTTGACATACGAGTTTAAGGATAATCTCTTCACTGTAAACTAATATTTCTGGTTTGTGACTAAAATACCAGGTTTGGGAATTAAAATACCTGGTTTGGTGTACGTTCTCCAATCATTTTATATATTTCGCCACTAATGCAGTTTCTTACGTTGATTCCAAATATATATTAATATTTTTTAGGAATTATTAGTTTTAAAGTTAGGTGAGGTTTAATGTAGTTTCTCCGATCCTTTTGGAGATTTCACCACTAATGCACTTTTTTACGTTGATTCCAAATATGTATTTCCTTTTCTTTTGAAAAATTATTAGATTTAAAGTTAGGTAAGGTTTGCTGTACGTTCTACGATTGTTTTGAACTTTTCACCACTAATGCACTTTCTTACGTTGATTCCAAATATGTATTTGTTATTTTATAAAAATTATTACTTGACAGAAAGATCGGAGAACGTTCACCAAAACCAAAAGATCGAAAATCCCTTCTAGAATAATGTTTCAATTTGATTCAAAACTTTGATTCAAGCAAACTGGATTCATTGAATTTGCGTATTCAATGTTTGAATTTGTTTGGCTTCGAAAATACTGAAAGATTTAAGAAGATTTTGCGCTGAATTTCAAAGTTTAAGTAAGCATTGAACTAAGAGATTAACTCAAACTATTTAAAAGTTACTTTGAAATAAATGTTATAAATATTTATATCATAATAAACTATCTTAAACTTAAAACTAATAATTTCTCCCCAAAATAAAGCAAATTTGAAATGAGCTTAAGAAACTGCATAATTGGTGAAATTTACAAAATGATCTGTGAAAGTACATCAAACTTAACCCAACCTTACCCAAATTTAAAACTAATAATTTTTCGAAAAGTAAATAAATATTTGGAATCAACGTATGAAAGTACATTACCAGTGAGATTTACAAAATGATCTGAGAATTGTGCTACAAACCCCAAATATCTCTAGTAATTATGTAATAACTTGGTCCATTTTAAAAGATATTTAATTATAAATCAATTAAAGGTTGCACCAATTTTTAAATTCTACCCATAGACGAAAACAGTTTGATTTAAACAAACTTTATGTAAATACCGATGTTATATCTAAACTTTATTTGAGTTCGTTCAAAAATCTAAATAAGTAAAGACCTGCCATCTAATACAAATAATGATACACCCAGAACTAATTTCGATAATACTCTATTGAGTATACTTCATTTAGTGCTACCCACTACTACCCATCTTACAGCCATTCGATATAAAACTATCCCACATACCCAATGCATTTTTAATTTATATCTCACATGTGGAAGTTATGAAAATCTTTGCAAGAATCTAAGTAAATCACATCTACATTGTTACATTATCCAAAAATTCCAGGAAGGTTTGTTAAACAGCATCTATCTACTTTAAGCCCATTTTAAACTGTTTTAAGTCCTTTGTCTAAATGTTCGTAAATTATTTTTAATTATTTTCTCAATAGATCTATCACACTATAAAAGTTAAACTTACTAATTTAAGTTATTGTTTCCTCTTTACATACTTCGTTCTTTGAAAGTGTTCACTACTTTTGCTATAATATGTACATTTTCTTAAGAGCAATAACTAGTTACACCAGCTTCGCCACTCTTATTTAGCTATATTTTTAAATTAGATACTCATCTCTTTGAGTCACTTTCTGGCACCCGAAATCTTGCAAATGGACCAACTCTTTGAATTCTCCTGTGTAGTCGTCATCCGAGGCTCATGGCCTAAACGGTGCGCAGATTAAGGAAGCCTACCTTCCACCTTCTCCACGAGATCTACTATTGAACTAGATTAACGTCTTAATGACCGTTTTCCTCCATTATCTTCTTCGCAAGCCCCGTTCATCTTGCCAGTTACATACAGTTCGTGCGAGTAGTTCGTGCTCTACAGTATCTCCCATTCTAATTGCCTGCTTTGCATTATTCCATTTTGTACTTTCCCTGTAATCGCAAATTGCAATTAGGAAAGTCCGCTCTATTTTTTATAGAAACAAATAAACCCTTTCGTATGGCAAGTACCTATGTACACCCTATAATGGGTCAAAAAATAAATAATTTGATGTATTCGGTAGCATTTGATTGTGCATACAAACACAGGGTCCAATACAGCATACACCAATTCACAGTTAAATAGTATATTTATAATCAAAAGTATTTATTTAAAACTAGTAATCAAAATTTAAGCACCTACACAAACAATTCTTTTAATAGGCTTGTAACGAAAGCAGATCTCTTGCGGGAGAGAGCAGCCAATAAAAATCCATAAGTTCTGCCTCTTGAAGTATAAAAGAGAAATGTTGAGACGAAAACTTAACGACCTGGGGGTTCATATTTTAGTTGTTTAATTTTTGCCCCCTTTTAAAACTGCTTGCAAATCCGGCGTGTTAACGTACGCAACGATTAATAGGGTAAAGATTGAAAGAAAGGGCGAAATGACACCGGGTGGAAAAATCAAGGTCGAGATCACAGGAAGAAACATGAACTCAAAATACTTCTGATTTCGAAAAATAAATTAAGCAAAAGAATGCTAAAAGATAGAAGTTAGAACGCTCTCGATTTAAAGTCATTGTCGGCAGCTCTCTTAAACCCCACCTACAAGTGGATCTACTTCCGATGAACCAAAGTTGTCTCCTTTTCTGGTTACTTGGTCTAGGTAGCTTCGATATATTTATATTTGCTTAAACTTCAACCAACCCTTTAGGTTCTCGTTGTTTCGTTTATCTCCACCTTTTTCACAAAACAGTTTTAATTCCCCCCAAAATACCGGGTTTTTTTTAAATAAAACTACGAAAGGAAAGAAGATTCTATCTAAAATGGTTCTTGCGCATTCGTTTTCACGGGCTTCGCTCAAACGCCAATGAAAAGCGGCTAGAAAAGATCACATTCCATCATTTCTATTTCCTGCATCGTGTTCCCGCCATCGAAAGGATCGGGCACCCGAAATACGCATTGCGGCGATATTCGAATCACGGTATTTGACACCGAAACGCAATTTATACAAACAGATCCATTCTAATATGGAGCAACTTACCGCTGTCAGTCTGGAAGCACTATCATTCTTGTACTGAGAAATACCTTGAAGTTTGCCCGGGAGATTTAAATTCAATTATCATATTTCCTCTTCCATGTCCATACAAAACTATAGTCAAGAAATGGCAAAACGCACAGCTGTAAGAATAGTTCTTATTTGCTGTTTTTACCTGCGGAGAAGCGCCAGGTCTAGGTGTCGCTTTTTTTTTCATATGACCATTGGACATATGATTATTCACCCGGGAGATTTAAAATCTGGTGCTGGGTGGCGCCATCTAGTGGCAGAAGCTTCATTTCAACATTCAAACCATCATTTAAACCATCAATGCAATAACCATTTATCATCTTATCTGAAAACGCCGCCGATCATTGGAAGGACTTCCCCTCTTGTTTTATTAAGTCTCCTGCCCGTATTCAGATGCCTTTTCCTTTATTTATCATCATTATTTATATATTTTATTATTTCTTTTCAACTTGTTATGAGAGGTAAAGATCATGGGGAAAGCTATATAATGGAGGTAAAGGGAGGCCAGAAAGAGGGAGATCGAGAAATTCTATACAGGATTGCAAACAGGGGACGAGACATCGGCGGGGAACGGAAAGGATGCGAGAGGTAGGAAGGAGACTCAAACCTTCTGGAGTGTCTCGGTGCCGGAGGCTCCTTAAATAGTATATGCTGAAGGTGTTACAGCAAAGAAGAACTATTTTTTGTCTCATTATTTCCTTTTTTGTCTCGTTATTTCCTCCTTATTTTTTATTTTATTATTCTTTTTATTTCCGTATGCAAAGCTCTTTCAATAATTGTGTATTTAATTTCGAAATGCAAAATGAATTTAAGGAAAGATGCGGTCATTTACATGATCTGAGGCTAGTAAGAACTAACACAGGGCTTTCGCTATATTAAATTTCTGTCTTCAAAGACATTTTGTAGACGAAAAGAAACTCAAAAACAGTGCATTTTCAGAATATATATATATATATCCATATAAGAAAGGAGAGAGAAATAGAACAATAAAGAGAGAAATTGGAACCAAACGAGCGCATCAGACAAGAAACCGAAGTTCTAAAGGCAAAAGAAAGGTGCATTGGAAGACAAAAAGCTCAAGTGGAGTACAGGACAGCTTAAATAAGGCAATCCACACGTATAACACAGAAATACAAGAATAACGACAAGGGGAAAAACTTGAAATATCCTGACAGGGATTAGAACCCGGATCTCACAATTACTAGTTGGGTGCTCTTATCACTAAGCTACCAGGCACAGAAGACAGATCGAGCCTAACCAAAGCTTCGCCATATAAAATTTTTATAGGCTAGATCATAATTCCAAGGGATTTTGTATATATCTCTAAACTAGACACAATTTAAAGGTTCACACTCCATACCACATGCAAAGAAGGAACAATTACAGGGTCTGCGGATAGTAGCAACTACCACAGTGATTTTGCCATATTTAATTTCTGCCTTCCTGTTATTAGACCTCGCGTGGGGGGCAAACTGGTTTCTGGCTGGAGCTGGAAGGTTATTTGTAGTTTTGGCTTCCATATTAGGGCGGCTTCAGCCATGCGCAGTCGTCGTCAATCACTCTCCAGGAGGAGGATGGTTGTATTTCTATTTAACATTTCTCGGGTAAGGGTCGTCCGATGCTTTGCAGTATGGCATTTGATGGCTGCGTCTTGGAGATGTGCTGTTAGTCGCCGAGACAGGGTTGTAGAAGTCATCCCAATGTAAGAGGAAGTGCGATACTCACAGTCACTGGCGTTGCATTTATATTCGTACAAGAGATTACACTCTTGCAAGTGGCCCGTCGTGGAAAGGCAGCTATTCTTTTGGACGAGAGCGCGAGTTTTCTTTGGTCTGTAATAAATTACTAATTTAATTTGGCTTATTTAATCGGTGGAGATAAAATTACGGTGTATTATGACTTTGTGGACTTTGTCGACCGCCTATATCCTGTGTTTATGAATGCTTGGCAATAAAGGTTTATTGTACTTGGTTTTTTCATTTTTCTGCCTTGCGCTGTGATATGAATCCATCTTCTGCTTTATGACATTATCGTTTGACGTTTCTGGGAAGCCATTGTTGACGAGCAGTTTTGTTACTCTTTTTAATTGTGTATCAACCGCTGTCCAGTTTGAAGAATGAGAGAAGACTCTGTTGATGATGGACTTCATTGCAGAGTTTTTGTATCGGTCAGGACATTCGGTCGATCCGCTCATGCAGAAGCCCAGATTTGTGATTAGACGTAAACTTCAGTAGTAAAATGTCCTGCTGAGATTGGACGAGGACGACAAGAAATGGTAACGTGGAGTTGTTTTCTGTTTCATGAGTGAAGGTGAGGGTGAATTTTCCTTGAAAGTTTAAATCCGAGTAAGGACAAGCTAAGGTTATCTGCATTGATGAATCTGCCATCAAGATATCGGCCGAAGATCGGTGGTTTCAAGGGAGGATTGTAACGCTATCGCTAATCAATTTCTCTTAATTTACGACTGAAGATGATATGGGAAGCTATATATCGAAACTAGTCCCATTCTAATAAGCTTTATGCTCTCAAAGAGTTATTTCTTTGCACACACACATACGCACACACACATATATATATATATCAACAACCACTTCAGGAATTCGATCACAGATCTTTCGTATGGGCAGCGCGGGCATTAACACTGATCCCTAATCGCTAGAACACTTAAATGACCTGCGCATGCTAAGCTCCAGAAGGACACCTCCCAAGTTCAATAGAGTTTAAGTAAAATCTGAAATCATTATAAAGGAGATACTAATGAAAGAATGTACGAGTACCTTTTTAACGTAATCCAAATACTCCACAGATTTAATATCTGATACTGAAAATGTAATAATTCATATAATTAAACAAGGAGTTATTAGAACCAGAGCGCAGTGGCTATGTAATTAGAATCGCGCGTAGACGCAATAGCCGACAATGATGGAGTCGCTGCTACTTTCACAAGTGTAAGTATAAGGGATAACGAAAAGTGGAAAGCAAAACTCCCTTAGATTAACCACGGGAGATGATAGACGGCCAACGATTAATGAAGTGTGATTCTGCCATACCCCGAGGAAATTGCCTTTCTTCAAGTTTTTAAGAAACTGTTCGGTGTGTAGTGTGGCGTGGTGTGACCGCAGTGCAAACCTGCATAGCGTTTGGTTCTTTTCTTTCTTCTGCAGAATAGCGCAGTGGAGCAAGGAAAACTTGGTTTATAAGAAGTTATCTTGCCTTATTGAATGGATATATTTACTTAGCAGCTTTCGCCTTAATAGGAACGAAAGGTGGCCCAGTCTGGAAAGAGACAATTTCGCTATCTGGCTGCCCTTATTTGTACATATGTGCTAATTGTGGCCTATTTCGCTTTCATGAGATGGAGCTCTATGGGTCTTTTAGAAGTTTCCTCCTCAAATTCTGGCAGATGTTAATAATAAATATCGGATCTGAGTGTTAAGCTGCATCCTTTGGAGACACGGTCAAATCTGTGCTGTGGCTTAATACGAGGGGTTGATTGAATGGATCCCGGAAAAGCAATTTGATCATTTTATGTTTCTTTTTTATTATGCCTTATTATTCTCTATCACTCTTTCTCTTCACGTATTTCACCTAGCCAAAATAAGACAATCTAATTTCCTATCCAAAGAATCAATATGAAAAATGAAGCTCATTGATTTGGCTCCTAACCAAGACTTCTGTGATTGAAGTTTTTTTGTTAATAGATTGCGGTTTTTAATCTATATTTCTCATGTTCCTTAGAGCTTTTGAGCCTTATTCTAGGTTCGACCCAAAGTATTGTATTTTTTCCACGTTTTATTCCAAATTGTTATACTTTTTCGATTTTGTACCGTTTACTTTTACTTTTCGAAATATATGAAATAAATTCTCCTTTTGTCTTTGCTCATGCCTATTCCTAGAGAATTTCAAATCTACTTTGAAAACCTTGTCCCTAAAATAAATGAAAAGAAGAAGAGAAGTGAGAAAATAATAAAAACCAACGGTAGTATCAAGTGCCTGAAACATTTCGTACCGCTTCTCTGAGACGATTGGAATGGATTTAAACACGAGTATCTCTTCGTTACGGAAGCAGGAATGGAATTTTACCCATTAATTAATCTTTAATGTAATATTATGACAATTTGAAATTGATTTATTTCAATGCAAAACTTCCATTAATTATCAAGAATGGCTTTAGAGGACCTTGAGGGAGATGCAACTTCAATTGGCCTATTTACACTTGAAAATCCGCTCACTTCATCCGAATCAGGCGATGTATGCTTCCTTCGAGCCGAGTGGGCCTTTTCGATTCTAGGGTTAATTATGCTGGTAGAGAAGACCCTCTCACTACCATCCCTTATGTGGCTGTCTTTTCTTTATTCTTTATTGCCATTAACGCCTTCAGGTACGTATCGATCTATGAACGTTTTATTTATAGGAAATGATTACTAAGTGTTGCCGTTGAATCGTCTTATAAGTGAAAATAATTAAAAGAATTTAATCAAAAAACGCAAACTTTTCTGGCGCCTAAATAAAATCAAAGATGAAAGGCGTAGATGTAGCGAATCCTTTCAACTCAAAATGCAGACCCTGAGAGGGGGCATTCAAAGTATTAATGGCCTTCACTCGATTGCCTTAATGTCTTTCACTCAATGATCCACGCGCTATTATTCATCCTGCCTGTCCATCTCATCTTTATTTCCCCATTAAACATTCCTCTTCCAGACAAATTACCTCAGTGAACGGCAGAAATACATCCGATCCGATCATTCTTCTGAGAACTAGAGCCATTGCTAGTGGGCACTACGCATTTCACTCAATTACCTCTTAAATAAAGAGGAGGAATAGGTGGAGAAAACAATTTGTGATAATCGAATAAAAGGAGAACAAAATAAAAAGAATGAAGTGCAAAAAAGAGACTATTAAAATGGAAAAACGGGGAAGTAGAAAAATAGGTAATAGAAAAGAAATGGAAAGAAATAGGTAGTAAAACAAGGTCTGCTGACCAAAGAGTCGCGTGCTCTCACTTATTTGGATTTATGACCTTACGACCTTCAAAACTTTCAATAATTCCCGGACTAACCTTTGGAGGACATTGACGATTCTATCATTCGAAAGAGAATGTAAAACAACATAAGGGTTTCAAATTTTGTTAGAACCTAGCCTAAAATAGAATAGCCTGGCTGTTCCGAGCCTAACCTACCCTAGCTTAGTATAATCAAGCTAACCTAGTATAACGTAGCATAGTATAGCCTACTTTATCCTACCTTATCCTATCGTAGCCTATCGTATCCTAGTATAACCTAGCCTATCGTATCCAGGTATAGCCTATCGTATCGTATACAACTATAGCTTAGCCTAGCTTAGTAGACCCTAGTCTAACATAGCATATTATAATATGGCATAGCTTAGCCTACTATAGCCTTGCTTAGCTTAGTATTGCCTAGTGTAGCCTAGCTTGCTATAGCTTAGACTAGCCAAACCAGGTATGACTTAGCATTGATGCCAGAGCCTAGCCTAGAATAGCCTAGCCTAGAGTAGCCTAGCCTAGTATAGCCAAGCTAGAATAGCCTACTATAGCCTAGCCAATATATCCTTGCATACGATAGCCTAGCCTAGCCTACCCTGGCATACTATAGGCTAGCTTGTTATAGCATATCCTAGCATAACCACACCTAATATAATAGAGCCAAGCTTATGATATTATCGCCTAGTATAGCCTAGTATAGCATATTATACCCTAGACTAGAATAACCTTGCATAGTTTAGCCTATTATAGAATTGGTTAGTTAGCCTATCGTAGCCTAACATAGTATTACCTAGCATAGCAGAGCATAGCACTCCCTAGCCTGTTATACTTTAGCGTACACTAGCAAAGCATAGTATAGCCCTATCTAGCCCAGTATAGCTTAACATAGTTTAGCATAGCCTAGCATAGTAAAGCCTAGCCTAGTATTAACAATCCTAGATAAGTATAGCCTATACTATCCTATTATACCCTAGGCAAGCATAGCTTAGTATTGTCTAGCCTAACATACTATTTTCCTTTCTGCCCAGCCTAGCGCCAGTTTGCAACTAACAGGCACCGGATTTGATGCTAGACCAACAATTACCTTCGATTCTTCCGTCATTACGACGCATAATTAATTTTTCCCTAGTCCCGAGCATCCTAACATTTTAACAGTCACATAAAAGCAAATTAGGGTGTTAATTTAAATGCACAAATTAAGGCATGCTATTAACTTTAAAAATAGAATGCGCTAAAAATATTACTATCAATAAGAAATAATGTTTTTCTGTGTAAACTCAGGAATTCAATAGTAGAGTCTAAGAAATCAAGATCTCATTACTAGACTCGCTATCGGTTTCACACTGTTGTGTTGACCATTCTAGAACTGGAGATGAAATCTGTGATTTCAGAATCATTGTGAAAGGGCGGCAAGATAGATCACTTTAATTCCCTCTCTCCACTCAGTTATAGTGTAGAAACATATAACACCAACAAAACAGTGGTTAACCTCCCTACCATAAAAGTAGAAAAAGAACATTATACCAGTACACTCGCTTCAAAGTCATTTTAATCACTTTAATCGATGTGATAGAGGAATTTAGTATAAACACTAACATGATCCTGGCTGAGTTTAGGTTCTGGTCAAAATACAGTTGTGGGGATATAACTACACGTATTGTAGAAAAAAGCAACACTGCAGATCTTTCGGTATTATGTTATTTTACATTCTCTTTCGAATGATATAATTGCCAAGGTCTTGCCAAGGTTAGTCCGTGATTTTTGGAAAGTTTTGAAGGTATTAAGGTCATAAATCAGTATAAGTGTGAGTACGTGACTTCGGGTCATCAGACCTTATTAAAAATTTTGCATTATTAAGCCGTACTGATATAAAGGAAAGACTTGTTAAATTTCATAACTTGGCTCCCTAATCCCCCGAAACTTCTATTTTCGCATTCATTTGTCGAGATATCAAAAGTTCCAAAATTACTCAATTTTATTCGATATTATTTGATCTTTTCTCACGCCGAAATCGTACTTTTAAGTACTGATATACTCTTTCTCATCTGCCCTGGTGTCTTTTAACATTCATTGATGACCCACCTCTTCTCTCTAACCCATTCCTTATTGAGTAGAGAACAAAAGGAGAAAAGTTTCTGCGGTATTCATTATACGACACTTGAACTCCTTTAAATGCGTAAAAGAGTAAATACAAAGGTTAAAGCACGAGGAATTAAGGTAACACAAGCGAGATTCTGAACGCTCTCGTTTATTACATCTTCAAAATACGAAGAAGAAATTAATGAATAATATTGAACGAATCAATAGAGATCTCGCAAAAAAAAGAGAATCACGTACGTGTTATTCAAACAAATGATTTTTGGAAAAGTTAATTGATAAGAGAAGTACCAGAAAGGCGTACAGAGAAATAAATACACATGTATAGACAGATACATAGGTGTACATTAATAGACGAAAGTAACAGATACCTAAATAAACATATTTACGAATATACTTATATATATGTATATATATATATATATATATATATATATATATATATATATATATATATATATATATATATATATATGCCTATTTTGTTGAATACTAGTGTTTATTTAGCCTTAATTAATTTTCCTTGCCAAAGAAAATTAAATAAGGCTGAAGATACAATGGTCTTCAACAAAATATGTATCCGCAAAAAACTGCTACCTATTTATACTAATATATGTATATACATATATATATATATATAGGAAAAATATTTGATATTTCTGAATAGGAGTTAAACGATATTGTAAAAGAACAACCTCTGCCCCCCCCCTCCCTCTTTATCGGGGACCACGTGCGATGGTATCCCGTCATGAAGAACGTCATTTCCTGTTCGAACATTCACGAATTTTGACTCTTGAGCGCATTAGGGAAATATTCCTTAATCCTGCGAACTCGTCCCAAGCCTTTTCCCCCATTTCCCCGGCGACGAAGTGAGGAAGAGCCACTCTTTCTCGCACCTCGCTGCTAAATGATGAATCGACTTTGCCTCAGGATTAAGATGTCTAGAGCCTGTGACTCCTCTCTCCATCTGCCCCTTCCCCCTCAGAATCGAGCATACAAATACTCGGGTTATTCTGTAGTTCGAGGAGTCCATTCGGTACCTCAAGACCTTCTTCATCGTTCGTCAGACAGCAAGATTTTCTCCACCGTGATTCTACCCCAGTCAATTAGTAGTTCCTGTGGACGGCAAGCCTTTGAATTTGCGCAACAGTCTCCCTTCGTTTAATTGAACCTAAAATAATCTCCATCGATTACCTTTGAGAAAAAGAAGTTTCCTCTTCCAGTGGAATTACGAAAATTCCCACAACTCCCCCCCTCCTTTTGGGAGAAATCTAGGACTCAGGATCAAGTGTCTTCCCGTGGTGGAAAAAGCATCTTATACCTTGTCAAGGATTAGCTGTTACATCGTAAATGTTCCGACGGAACCGAACCTGAAACATACACCTTGTGTGTTCCTTGATATCACGTCCCCCAAGTCCTCCATATTTCTCATGATAGTTTATTCTCGGGTCATTTTAGTCATAATAAAACATCTCAGAGGGTTTTTAAGTATTTCTATTGGCCAGGTGCGGCCAGAGATATTGCAGAGTTCTGCAAATCATGCGATGCCTGCCAAAGGACATCAGCAAAAGGGCGCAGTTACGTCTTCACTTTGATAGACTTCGCTACTCGTTTTCCTGAGGCAGTTCTCCTTAAGCGCATTGATAGCGTTTCATGCACCGAAGCCCTAATTTCCATTTTTTATCGGGTAGGAATTCCTAAAGAGGTATTGTCGGATCGAGGAAGACAATTTACCTCCAAGCTATGGAGTATGTCGGTAAACTCCTCATGGTAAAACCTTTGTTTGCCATCCCATACCACCCAGCTGCAAACGATTTTGCGAAAAGATAAATGGTACATTGAAAGCAATCCTCAGAAAATTGTGTATCGTTCAACCCCGAGAATCGTATCGCTTTTTACCCGTGGCAATGTTTGCGTGTCGTGAAAACCCACATAGGACTCTAAGATTCGCCCCTTTCGAATTACTGTATGGCCGTAATGTTCGAGGCCCCCTTACTGTTTTAAAGGAACTTTTTACCAATCCCTGTCTAGATAACGAAATCCAATCCTCCTATTCGTACCTCCTAGACCTCCTAAAACGCTTCGAGATTTGTGCCTACATCGTGTTCCAAAATGCTAAGGTAAATTTGAAGAAGTATCAAACTTATTTCGATTTAAAGGCGAAGGAAAGTAGTTTTAAGCCTGGTGAGGAGGTGCTGTTGCTACTTCCCACGTAAAGTAATAAACTCCTGAGTCAGTGAAAGAGCCCCTTTTCCGTTTTAGAGGTAAAAGAAACGGTAGATTACCTAATTCGAACCCCCTCAGGAGATAAGGTTTTGCACACCAATATGTTGAAGAAATATCACCACCGTGCGTGTATCAACAATATTGTGGCCCTCGATGAAGAGTCTCCTTTGGAAGCGGTGTATCCCGCTGGCCCCCTCAATGTCGTGTAAGTAGTATGCATTGAACAAGATGGTGATTACCCTATCCCATCTTTACCTTGACCCCTGGTATTATCATCCCCCGTGCTGGATGTCTCCCCTAGGCTAGCGCCTCTTCAAAAGAGTCAGCTGCAGCAATTGCTAAATGGATTCGAAGATATCATCTCCGAGACCCCCGGTTGCTCCAATCAATTTGAGCATAACATCGTCCTTACTACTCAAGAGCTTGTTCGCTCGAAAAATCAGATGGGCCCCAGGATGAAAAGGTCAGAGCCATTGTCGAGATGCCCCTTCCCTGCACGAAGAAACAGCTGAGGTCATTTATGGGATCGGCCTCCTTTTACTGTAGATTTATCCCTAACTTCGCGTCTATTTCCGCCCCTTTAAGTGCCCTCCTTCAGACGAGATCCCCAGATCACCTTTCATAGAATCCTGAAACTACTGCCAGGTTTCAGCAGCTCAAGGACAAGCTAGCGTCCGCCTCCATTTTGAGGCTCCCTAATCCCTCCAAACCATTGGGCATCCGGACGGATACGAGTGACGAAGGAATTGAATGCGTGCTGCTCCAATACTCTGACGAAGGTGAAAGCTACTGCCCCGTGAACATAATTACTTGGCAATAGAATGGGAAGCCTTAGCTATAGTATGGAGTATTATCAAATTTAGAGTGCTTTTACTAGGGAAAGAGTAAATTGTCGAAACGGTCATCGCCCTTTGTCGTACCTCCGAAATACTAAGAGCCAGAACGGTCGTGTAATGCGATGGCTTTTGATACTCCAACAATATCAGTTTAAAATTTGGTATATACGTGGTACCGAAAATTGTATAGCTGATAATCTTAGCCGGAATCCATTAGCCGACAATGCTGGCTAATCCACTAAATTATATGTCGCCTGTAAACCCATAAGCTAATCATGTATATAATATTTTTTTAACTCTGTATATATATCTATGGTCGCTGTAGAAACTTATTTAATATAGGGTTTGTTTTTTGTGTGTTGTTGTTCTACTACCCTTTTAGACATGGTTCTAATTTGGTTCCTTAATTTAAATGTAATTTTTTTTGTCGATTTATTTATATATATATATATATATATATATATATATATATATATATATATATCTTTTGGGGGGCCAGATCAATATCATAGCCTTTTTGTAAGCCTGTCAAATACAGCTCAGGTTCCCTGTTTTTTTTATCAGGCTTACGCCTTAATAATAATTCCTCCCATCCAAATTTGCGATGTCCCTTGTTCTTCCCTCTCTCTCAGAAAATTTCCATCGTATGGAAGGGAGGGGGGAAAAAGAATGACTTCTGACCTCCCCCCTACTTTATCGGAGACCACGTGCGATGGTATCCCGCCATGAAGAACGAAACTTCCTGTTCGAACATTCACGAATTTTCGACTCCTGAGCGCATTGGTGAAATATTCCCCAATCCTGCGAACTCGTCCCAAGCCTCGTCCCCCCCGGTGACGAGGCGAGGAAGAGCCGCTGTTTCTCGCTGCTAAATGATAAATCGATTCGGCCTCCAGATTAAGATGTCTGGAGCTTGTGACTACTTTCTCCAAACTTCCCCCTTTCCATCAGAATTGGGCATACAAATACTCGGGTTATTCTGTTGTTCGAAGAGACTAGCCGGCACCTTAAAGCCATCCTCATCTTCTCAAGGTCTATGTAAGTAAGTCCTTGGAGACTTTCTCCGCCGCGATTCTACTCCAGTCAATTGGTAGCTTCTGTGAACTGTAAGCCTTTTAATTTGCGCAACAGTCTCTCTTCGTTTAATCCAACTGAACAAAATCTCCATCGATTAACTTTGAGGAAAAGAAGTTTTCTCTTCCAGTGGAATTACGAGAATTCCCACGTTCCCCATCGAACGTCATCTTTGAAGATTGGCTATCTTCATCGGAAGGTTGGTTCGGATCGTGCTCCACTTGCCTCATCGGATCGTGTCCCACTTGCCTCATCGAATCGTTCCCCACTCGCCTCATCGCAAGAAGCACCTTCCTAGAAGTCACCGACCCGTAAGACTGACCCCCCCCCCCCTCATTATTAGTATTGTCAAGTTCCCACTTTTTATCTGAGTCTAGTAACGCCAATCAACTAATTCCATTTGAGAATCCCTCCTCATAATAATTATCAAGAAACTATTTTAATTTAAATGATTCCCTTTTGCCTATTATTATTCTTATTGCTGATCTTTGTAAGTAAAATTATATTTTGTTGTTTCATATTTAACTAACCTTGAACGATACTCTCGGCCTATTCAAGTAAATCTCGCCAGCCATTTATGCGCTCTGTCTGATTATTAAGGATTTGAAACCCAACGCCTCAAGCTTGACCTCCTAGTCGGTCGTTAAACCCTGCGAACAGTCCTTCAACGGTTCGCGTTGCAGTAGGCGATTAAGTCACCCCCCACATAATATAGGAGTAGTGTGTGCTATAGAGTGGTGTTCCACGACAGATATATATATATATATATATATATATATATATATATATATATATATATATATATATATATATATATATATATATATATATATATTTCATGAACGCAAAAGAATGATGAAATGAATCCAGCAAACCGTAAGAAACAGAAAAAACTGATATTTTTTCTTCGGAAATGTTATTTCCTAATTCGCAAAAATTCCGTACAGGGTGGGAACCGTGCACACTGAGGCAGCAAGCAACCGCTTTGATCTCAATTAAACCGTCCCTTAGACCACTCGGCTACATATAGATTATTGATAAGGACCTCTCCTATTGAGCTGTAATTTAGTTTTCAGGATGAAAGATATGACGAAAAACGGGAAGTTCATTTAGTTTACTTGATTGTACAATGTTTCGGGTCAATGTTTCACCGATCTTCCGGTACTGGAAAAATTTAAAAAAATTCATTAAAAACAAATATTATACGTTAATAATTTGAACTTCGCCCCCAAAATTTAAAAAACCTTTATGTTTGTAGTAGATAGGTCGTACTTTTAATATGGGCGGCGATGGGGGAGGGGGGGAATGTAGAGTTGTACAGGTTAAAGAAATGTAGTTAGATAATTCAATGAATAATGAAATTTAAAAATAATAAATGTAGATAAAACTGGAAAACATTTTAGGGAAAAAACCGCTAATCTTTTGCGGACAGTTATTAAACGAAGACTGACTAGCGCGGAAAGCCTGAGGGGTGTAGGAAGAAAGAAAGATTTTAGGTGGGTTGGTATATTTTAGAGAAGAAATAGTGGGCGGGAAGGACGAGTCAGAATTTAAGGTGGGGAAATTTTGTTTTAGAAACATTGATTCTTGAATAGGTAAGGATAAATGGTATAATTGAATACGTAAGGATAATCCTAAACACCATCTCTGACCCATTATCCTTAAGTATTCAAGAATCAATGTTTCTAAAAAAAATTCTCCCACCTTAAATAAGTCACAGAAATGAGCGTATTTTATCGAAAAAAGTAAAATTTTTAATAGATTATGTAATAAAGTGTCAAAAGCCAGTATAAATTATTTTAACATTTTATATAGCAATAAATGAAAGAACACGATGGGATTAGAGAATCTTTATATATTAAAAAAAAATTACTTAAACTAACACTAAATAATGACTTCTCGGCTATTCCTCTCTTTGTACTGTCTTTCCAGTTAATTAAAATCGCTTTCCATTATACTAATTCGAAACAATCAATAGATAGTATCTTATCGACAAGATGTATATATCGATTAAATATAATATATATATATATATATATATATATATATACTCAATAACTTTATTATAAACATTCTAAAGAAATATTGTTAAATCCCAGAAAATGAAAGCAGAAACTCGCAACGTTGTTGAAAATAAATGAAATAAAAGCAGCAGAATATTTATTAGCTTTTTCATTGTTTCGCTCCTAAAAGTTTAATTAGGCCTAGCTAAAAACAACCTGCAGCAGACAAAATATATATATATATGCAAAAATGTCCTAAAGGAAATAGGAAACTCGAGAATAACAGCATAAAAGTCAAACATCTTAAAACAAAATATAACCCATTAAAGGTTATTTGCTAAACAGAAATACGACATTTAAAACAACATATTAAAATGTGGAACAATAGTCATGTAGCAATTACCTCTTAAAAAGGTGGATTAAAAAGGAAAGGGGACAAAGACAATGTAAATAAAAACAAATGAAGTTGCTTCCAAACCATTTACAAAACTCAATGACGAAGAACAAAATTGGAAACTTCCTGAGAAGCAGCCGAAATAATGAGTTCACTCTACAAAATAGCCTTTCTTTTGTTAAAGAGATATTGAACCTTAAACCATCCTCACTTTGTTTTATACCACTTTTGATCTCTCTTCTTTGTTTAAAAATATCCCTATTAACAAGACTATCGATATAATAATTGAAAGAGCCTTTTTTACCTTCTCCTCTCCTTTTTTTTAGAGGTTTTAAGTTTGGCGGTAAAATACAACAATTTTACTTTTAATAGTTTTTTTTAAGAGCCTAACTGGCGACTGCCTACTTGGGAGGTTGCTTGAATAGATTAAAAAAAAAAAAAGGCAAAAGACCCCAGAAAATTTATAAAAAAACAAATACAAAAAAAACAATAAAAAAAGTAAGAAAATGGAAGCACGCTCCTGCATTGGGAAAAGGCCCGACTCCCAATGCCACGGGAACATGCAACCTACAACAAAGAGAGGCAAATAAAATGGTGGAGGCCAGCCTTCTCCAAAAAGTCAGATTATCTACAATCCTTGTATAACCGAACACGCTTGAATACAAGAGATAAATAATAACGACCCCGCTCGTCCCGATACGGAGACAGGTAACGTGCGCGAGGATCACCCAGACTGGGATATTCAACACAAATGTGCCAAGGAGTCTAGACGACGTAGTCGTTGCAATAAAGTATAAGCCAGCGCCTATCAAATGGCATTGCGTTTCACGACTGTGCCCAATTCAATTTGAAGACGGCAGAACGTGACCTAAAGTTGTCCCGGCCTTCGGGGGTAGGTCCATGGGAACATTCGCAGTGTAATGGCACCGAACTTTGAGTTCCCTTCGGCCGTCTCCATCCTTCTTTGCCAAGCAGCCCGGAGGGCTTCCCTGATTCATGTCATGTAGTTGGTGTGAAGAAAAGCTGAGCGCTGGTCTGGTCGCCCAGTCCTCGTGGACTTTTTAGCGCCCTCATCGGCGCGCATATTCACGCAATTCCCTATTGTTCTGTAAAAATGATGGAATTTAATACCGTCGCTATGTGGACGATACATAATTTATTTGAGCTTTCTTGCGACAACATTTGCGTTTTCTCAAATAGTATTCGATCCAATATTCAATGTACGGTGGAAAAAGAACGTAACAATTCTATTTCATTTCTAAACATTAATATTTCCTATTCTTCTAAAGGTTTTGGAACCAAAGTTCTCCCTAAACCTACTTTCAGGGGTCAAGGTTTGAGCTTTTTCTTATAAATTGTGTTTATCAAAATTCTTACCTATCGTCCCGTTCCTACTACATTTGCTCCTCCTACACCAATTTCCATCGACAAATCCCTTTTCTCCGGACCTTTTAATATAGTAACGGCTCCCCTGTGGCCCGTGTTGAGAAAAAGTTGAGGAAATTCCTTATTTATATCTATTCTCGAAAAATGAGAGTTCCCACTTTTCCCAAACATATTCGGTATATTGTTATTCCCTAGTATAAAAAGTTTTACTTTTATACAAATTTTAAAATTATTTGATTAAAAAATGAATAAGCAGTGGTTTATAAATTCAATTGATCCACGTAATCTAGGGAAGTACGTTGTGAGCACGGTGTGGTCGCTGAGGCGGATTCTGTTGACAAATGGGTTTAACGTTGAGAACTGGAAGGGTGCTGTCGAAGAAAGTGTTTTCCCTCGTTCGTTCACAAACTATAAAATGTAAAACCGATATTCCGAGCAATAATTTTAAAATTCTTAAAACTATTCATGATTCAGTCTAACAACGCATTTATGAATACATGTTTATTGAAACTCTTTCTCCCTCTCTCGACACTTTAGCCACTCTCATCAATTATTTAGACTTTAAGTATAATTTTCCCTAAACAAACCAACCTCCTTAGGTTCCTACTCTCTCTCATGAATCTAATCTGTCTCCTCTACTCTTCTTCGTCAAGAAGTTTGTAAATGTGTTTAGAGGCAACTTCAGTTATTTTCATTTATATTGTCCTTATTTAGTTTCCCTTTCTTTTCCCATTTTTCAATAGAAATGGCTACATTACTATTGTTCCACATTTTAATATGTTTCCAATGTCGCATTTCTGTTTGGCGAGTGCCTTCTAATGGGTTAGAATTTGTTTTAAGATTTTTTACCTTGCCTGTTATTCTCGTGTCTTATGTATCAAGATCTTTGCTTTTACACTTGTCACTCTGTTGTGGATTAGTGAGGTTCTATAATTTACTAATACAATAGATCCCTTCTATCTATTTTTTTTTTAATTTCTTGTTATGATCCTTAGTCATTTTTCTATATATACACAGGGGATGGACAAAATAATCGAAGCACCTAAAATTGTAATAGTATAGATTGGAAGATTGATTAAACTGTCTAAACCTTGTCTATGTTTATGTTTATTAATTAATAATAGAATAACATCATCTTGTGCTAATATGTTTGTTTTCTTTGCAGATATTATCCAAATAAGTTTATTAAAACTTATTAAAATGAGCGATCTATCTGATTTCCAAAGAGGTCAGATTGTCTGAGCTCGGATGACAGGTGCTACCATCACTAAAACGGCTAAACTGGTTGGCGTATCGAGAGGTACAGTCTCAAAAGTAATGACAGCGTAGGAAAATAAAGGAAAAACCGTCCTCCTTATAGCAAAACTCAGGAAGGAAACAAAAATTGTCTGAAAGTTACCTTAGGACTCTTACACGGATTGTTACAAAAGAACATAAAACCTACAGGTACAATTTGAGTATTTGAGTATTTTAGCTGATCAGATCCATCCTATGGTTCAGGAATTATTTCTGGATGGAAATGCCATCATTTAGGATGATAATACTCCTATTCATACTGCTAAGGTTGTAGATGAATGGCACAAGGAATATTTCAGTGAGATAGAACACCTTATCTGGCTACCACAATCCCCAGATCTCAACATCATTGAACATTTATGGTGCAGTTTAGAAAAACAGGTTAGGAGTCGATATTCCCCACCATCATCATTGAAAGAATTGGAGACTGCTTTAGCTGATGAATGGATGAAAATTCCCCTGGAAACAATTCAAACTTTGAACGAGTCGATCCCACGCAGAATTCAATCCGTAATAACTGCCAAAGGTGGTCCTACCCCTTATTAAAATAAAGTTTTTGAAAATTATATGGTGTTTCAATTATCTTGACCACCCCCTATATATAAATATATATATATATATATATATATATATATATATATATATATATAAGTAAAAGAACTCAATGGCGTTATGGTATATGATAGTAAAACCACTGTATAGGAGCCAAAAGTTTAATTTACGAAACTAGGTCAGTATGTAATTTATCATACCCTCTTCAGTCGTATACTGAGAATACAATTGTAACAAAAATCTATAAATAGTATACAAATCAGAAAAACAAAAAAAAACACAAAGAAACACAAAACGGGGAAAAGAGGTCATTAATCAGGGGTTGCGAGTCTAAGATCGTTGACTAAGCTGTTTACGATGAGGTTACGGGAATGGAGGCTGCATTTCAATTGCCCATCTGACAAATTAAAATTGGGAGCTTCTCCTAGTAATATATATTCTACTATTTTTCTTTTAAGGAAATCTTTACAATTATATATGAGTTGTGCCTTTGAATAGTCAATTCGGTGGTTAAAAATTATTAAAAAGACTAGATATGGTACTGCCTCGTCTGACATCACCTTTATGTTCATAAATTCGTTTTGTTAAGGTTCTTTCGGTCTCTCCTATGTAAAATAAGGGACAGTTTGTAGAGCCACACGAGATTAAATATACACCTGCTTCATTTGGCTGATCCACGGGCTTGGTCGAAGGGAAAGATTTAGGGATAGAAAAAGGATATTTAAATGTGGTTAGGCCTGGAGAAATAACTTTGTTCACTCCTTCGAGGAGGGAAGAAAAAGGGAGGGATAGACACTTCGTATTACTAAATTTGTTTTTATCCTTGAGACGGTAATGAGTAGATTTTTCTTTAGATAAACTTTAATTGATCACGTGGAGGGGATAATTTAATTCAATCAAACTGCAGGTTATATATGTAATCTCGTCTTCTAGAAAGCAAAGCTCACATATCTTAAGTGCTCTCAAAAACATACGTGATGCAACGGCTCGTTTAATGTTAATAATCATGATGAGAAAAGAAATGGATATAAGAGTTAGAATGGGTTGGTTTTCGGTACACAGTGAAGCTAATTTTGTCAATGACTCTAACAATTTTTACATCAAGAAAGGATATGCAATTATCTTTTTCCCACTATACTTTAAAATTGATAGTGGGATGGAGGTCGTTAAGATTTTTAAGGAAATTGTCAAATAGGTTTAAACTATTTGTAGGCCAAATCGATATGACATCATTTACATACCTATACTATACAAAATTATGATGGGGAATCACACAAGGGAGTAATAATAATTCGAAATGTTCCATAATCCTTTATCGCCCATATTATGTAACCTTTAATGGAGCATTTCGAAGTATTAACATGGCAGAAGAAACTGGCGATGAACTTCATCATTCCTAAAATCTTACGCAAATTAATCCACTAAAACCCCACTTTCAATGGATTTAACCTAAGCTCCACGATTTAGTGCACCCCCTCTCATTTGCAAAGTATTGCCAAGAGCCACCTCCCTGAAAACTAAAACCACTCCAATCTCCGTTTTCATTACTCTCCAAAGTGCGCGCGAAAACTTTTCCTTTTCGCGCGCGACTTACCATCTAATTATGCAACTTTAGTCGGAAACGAAGCTATGAGCGATATTTCTTACGTGTGTATGCATACACATAAACTAGGTTTGTAAACATGCATTAACGAAGAACTAGTGCATTTAACAAGGTTAGCGCAATATGAACACTTCCCACCAACGATATAGCAAATCGCCAATTAGGACCTCACAACGCTCGTTTCAAAGGTTCCGCTTTAAAGCTTTCTGCAGCAGACAGGAAAGGGCGAGGCTGCTTCATGTGCCTTTTCGCGCATTTGCTTTCATCAAGCAGCTGTCAGAGCGCCCTAAACGAGCATCAGGGAGCGGTCAAATACTTGGGAATCTTAATACTACCTATAACCGCCAGCGTCATTGCATGAGCGTTTCGACAATGTATCACTCACACCAGCGTGTCAACATTTCTTTAATATATGTACAACCCTTTGAAAACCCTTGCATGGATACAGGGAGGAGGCCAACGCACTGAAGCTGTATTCATTGTGTATGTACGCACACTCGCAGCAAACCAATTACAGATTATAATAGTTTGGTGTTACGCTCTCATTTTTAAAGGGGTTAGAGAATCGCCCTCCCGGAACAAAGTTTATTGCTCTTCATTAACACTGGGGAAACAAGCCAATCCTTTAACTCTTGGTTATTATCTTTTTTTATTAAATATCTTGCGAATTATTCTAGCCCATCTTTTTTCTTGGTGGCTTTCGAGAGATGAACGAGTGGTTTTGTATTATTTTGAGCTAGGCTATTATAACTTCCTTTGTATAAATAAGTCTATTTCTATTTTTATAACCCTTTATTCGTAGTAACGAGATATTTGGGTATATTGTGTAGTATTTTAGGAGAGATTTTACGGTGCCATATAATAAATTCATTTTTATTTTTTGCCCACGGGAATATATATTTTGAGCCACTGGGATCAATACTGATTCCATCGGGCAACCTTAGCTTAACTTAATTATTTTGACCAGGAAAAAAAATGACTAAAAATGGTAAAAAGGAGAGAGAGTTAGGCAAAAAGGGCCATATCAAAATCATCGAAAATTAAAAGAGAAGTCTGCAATGGAAACGGCATTAAAACCTTCCAAGAACAAATTTCTACAAAGAGAGCCACTCATTGAACCTGACTTCAGAAGATCAGGTTACCTCTCTCCCCCCCATCCACACAAAACGATCAATCAAACGGCAACCGAAAAATAAAACTACAACAAATAATTTCCATTTAGGGGACGAGGGCACACATGAGAAAGAAGCAAATCCTGGGTTGACCATTTCTGACTAATATTCAGCCGATTTCCAATGAGTGACGGTTAAAACATCAGTCGCACCGAAAGACAGAGATGCGCGAATTTACCGTTTGATAACCCCAAACCCAAATTACAATAAACAACACACATACTTCGCATCGTTGATGCTTAAATAAGGAAGCCGTGGGTCCCTTTTTACGAGTAAAACCATTCCACGGAGCCATTTCTGATCCAATGACCGTGAATCCCATTATCACCGAAGTACAAGCCTTTCAGATCGCCTCCACCCTAGTAATTCTGCAGCTCCAAATTAAACAAAAAAGAACTACATATTTTTAGGTTCGTTGAATCGACTTTTTCTATGTCCTGCGAAAGTAGTTTAAAAAACAACGGTGGATAATAAGCAAAAGTATCCAGGGATTCAGGGATTATCTGGTCCTTGAAAGAATTTACTGGGTTGGTCATTAGTGGTCGCCATCATAGCTTATAATTTGCTTGTTTATTGCAAAGTCAACTTAACTTGTATTCAAAACAAATATTCTAAAGATTATTGCCTTAGAAAAAATGAATGAGAGAAGAAACGTGTAACAAACGAAAGCAAGTTCATTCAGTGGAAAAAGGATGACCGGAGTGCAGACAGATAAAGGGGGAAAAGGAATAAGTAGAAATGTACAAATATTAAAGAACATTACATATTAAAAAGATTGTAATAGTAGACCTGATCAATCCGATGTACTGGACTTGGGAGGTGGACTTATAAACAGCTGGGAACGAGTTTGTACAAAGACTCGAATTACTCAAATGTGCGAACTTGAACCGTCTTGTGGAGAAAAAACAAGAAAACACATACTAGAAAGAAAATAAATATAAGAAACGCGAACATAGAAAAGTAACAAGAAGTTATAACAACACAATAAAGATAAATAATAGTATTCATTAAAAGAAAAACAAAAATGAACAATTATATATATTAATGATTCCATAAAAGAACACGATTGTAATTTCAAAAAGACATGTTTATCATTTAAAAAAAGGACACAAGTGATAAACCATAATTTAAATAAGACAACAACGAAGTGTAAATAAGAAAATCCAAGAAAATAAAGAAGAAGAAACCAATAATAAAAATGGGAAAAAAATTAATTCCTGTCTGAGCTTCATTGCGCTAAGATATGAAAAGCCGCGAGATCAAGATAAAAGAAAAGGTCTCCTCCATGAACAAGCGACATCAAAAGGGAAGCGGATTTCAATTGCAAGACCCTTTCATTGAAGATGCTTTTTATTCCTCTTTTTGCGACCCACCGTTAAATGTGGGATAAGAACCAGGGGTTTCATCCGGCGAATTATCACACTTGATGTAGCTTAACATCGATGTAACAGAAATAGATATTTCTCCATGGATAGGCCGTAGCTCCTGACGAGAAAATAAGCAAGTAACGAGAATAAAGTAAAAAAAAATGAAAGCGAGGTAAATGGGAGCACCTCCTTGAGAAGTTTGTTGAAACTACTCGCAAAGAAAGTAGTAAATTTAGTGAAGAGGTGTGAAAGGCGGTCAAATAAGTGCAATAACACACCATTTTTGGCATCAGAACAAAACAAAAGGTCACGCAACTCTCGTGGCCATGCTCCCTTTCCGCAACGAAGAGAAGAATATTTAGTAAACGAGGCGCTAATGACTTTTCAGTGCTTCGATTGAAGGGCAGATCCGCAATTAGAATGAGACCCAACTTTTTCTTCAAAACTTATCACTGATGAAACGACAAACATTTTATTCAGGAGGTTAGACAAGCGTGCTTGAACACATGTACGCCTGAAAACACAATTGTTGAAACTACCATACAAACACGGTGTAGTACTATTAGAATAACATCCTACCATTACTCTAAAAGAATAAGTTTAGAAATTATACCTAAAGGTATTTCTGTCTATTATTTTTTGGAAATAAATGAACAGCAAGAAGAACACAAAAAATGGATTTTTATAAAGATTCGAGGATAGAGGAAAGTGAAGGTAGGCAGAAGGTACCTAGCGAGAGGAGTTAAAGTGGATACCTATAGGAGACTATGAAACAGGTTGGAAATCAACTGTAATTCTGACCATGAAGACGTAAATGTTTAATAATCGTTGAAAATTCCAGCCCTACTCCCCCCCCCGGCGACCGCTAATGAGGGCATGAACGCCATGTAGTAAGTTTAGGGAACAGTGACACACCGCTAAGCTCGCTCAGTCTGCAGACACCATGGCCTCTCCATCAGTGCGAACGTTTCCAGCAATCACTATCTATTCAAGGGCCTAGCAAAAGACAATCTCGACAACCTCTCAACTCGTAGTTGGGAGGGAGTCAAGATACTAAAAAAAGGCTCGTAGATTGCAGGGTGAATGATCTCCAGTAGCGAGAGTTATATTAGAACTAGCTTGAACGTGTAGACAGATGCAGTTACCCGAAGAGCCCCGCCAGCTTCAACTAATAGGAACGCAGAGTGTGGAAGCTAAGCCCCCTTTCGGACTTGAGACGAATACTCGTACCTCTAGGAGCATACCTCATATTTCACTCTAATCGTTCCACATATGGTGGAACGCCAGAATTAGTCGTCCATTGGGTTATTGAGAAGTTGTCTGCAAATCTCTACTCTACGGGCAGCTTGTGCTTCGGTGAGGTCATATAGATCCAATCTGGGCTTCTTGTGAACAAAATCCATTTGATGCAATCGGTTCAGCACAGCCTGATGACAGTATCACATCTTACGCAAGATCACGGTTGCTTGCGGAAGGTTCAACTTTCAATGCTATCACTAAAGCCTCGCTGTCAAAGGTTGATAGTCAGCCTGAACGTGGTTAATCGTCAAGGGTAAGATCCCCGGAGTTAAAACTTCTGTACCACCTCGAGACCTTCGCTCGACTGACTGTGCCTTCTCCTTCAGTAACGCAGATTTCTCCTTCACAGCAACTCGTGTAGAAGGTTTTCGTTTGTAACAGTAGCAAATTAAAATCTAATTTCACTTTCTTCCTCTAACTCATTTCTGTCAGTTTTAGCTTACACAAAGATAAATAAACTGCGCAAAAGCAACAAACAACAGCAGCGTACGGGGGGTGGTACTCAAATGTGTAAAGTTAACTTAACCGAATATAGTCGAATGAATAACGCTAACATAACCTAACCTAATGTAGTCGAATGGGTAAGGCTAACTTAACTTAATGATTTTGTTGCTCGATAAAATTTTGTTGTTTTCTTTTCGCTTCCTAGGTGAGTCGGGTCTTCCCCGCCAACTATATAAAAGATTCTCGCTAACATACTTGAGCCAATGCTTTTTTTTTAAATCAGAATGTATATCTACCATTGTTGACTACAATTGATCCTGTCAACAATAAAATGATCGAACTAATATATTTGATCCTAAATGATACTAATCCTATCTGATCCTTCGGTAGAGAGAAATTTCTAGATAATAATAACCTTAAGAAAACTATTATGAAGAAAGTTCTGGCTACCATTCTTAATCGCAATTATTCTTTATGGAGAAAGATCTAGCTATCATACTTAACCCTAATTCACCCTTGCTGACAGAGTTATAGATTGCATCCTTAATTAATCCTGGTAGATTCTTCTGTAAAGGAAAAAGAGAGGTCTACTATCCCATACCTTTCCTCTAAGGATAATAATTTCGCTATCCACCCAAACCTTACTTGATTCATCTCTAAAGGAGAAGGATCGAAATAACATTGTTAATGTTTTTTATCCTTTTGATAAAAAGAAGGATCTACCAACCATCCTTAATCCTATTTGATTCTATTAGAAGGGAAAATTCCACTCGCCCTCCTAATCACAATTACTTATTCTGTAAAAAAGAAAGATCTACATAGATGCTATCCTTAATCCTTATAGATATTTTGGTAGATGAGAAAGATCTTGCTACCTTCCTTAATCCTAATAGATATTTTGGTTGAGGAGAAAGATCTTGCTACCTTCCTTAATCCTAATAGATAGTTTGGTAGAGGAGGAAGATCTTGCTAAATTCCTTAATCATAATAAAATATTTTGATAGAGGAGAAAGATCTTGCTACCTTCCTTAATCCTTATTGACCTTTCTGTAAATGACCCCATAATGTGGTGTCAGGTTTATAGCCTGGGAAGTACTAGTGGGGGTTCGCCAACCTGCCATTATCCAGGCAGATCCTTGACCGAGTAATGAAATAGATATAAAGGTCAGTATGATAATCGCTAGTGAGCCCGAGGACATCTTGGGCCTGTCGTCTCTGGAGAGAGGTACCAGTAAGTATTATGACTTTGCCACCAAACAGCGTTCAGGTGGAACCTTCGTAACCTCGGAGCAGAGACACCTGTTCCGCGTCAAAGTTATGTGGATATAGATACCCATCGGCAGGATTCATTGGAACAGAAAGTGCGTGTTTTGTGATGCGAAGACGGGAGAGGAAAGAAAGCAATGTTCTAATTAGCTATATGTGTGGTGAGAAGTGTAAGATCTACCCACCCGAATACAGGGTTGAGCACAGCGCGTCCACCAGTCAGTAGCCAGATCTCTCCGTGCGCTAACGTTTGTGTCCGCTCATGCTGGGATCGAACCCGGTACTGCAAGGTTTGTAGACCAACACCGTATCCACTCAGTTAGCAAGAGCTCTAGCCTTGGAAGTGGGCAACCATGCTCTAGCTGACTTGTAGTTGATAGCGCGCCCTCCCGGCCCCATTTCACCTTCCTCACTTTTTTTACCAATCTCTAAGTAGGACCTTTCTGGTGAAGATGATCCCTTAGGTCTTCCTTCGCCCCTGAGTTGAAATTAATTAATATTAACAATAATAATTTCTGAAAGGCAAAGGCTTTAGACAACATCTCTGATCCTAATTTAATCCTTATGTTAGGGAGCAATCCTTCCCTGCCCTCCCTAATCCTACTTGATTCTTGCGTAGCTGGGGAAAAATCACGGTTCAATTCTAATTGATCCTTCTGTAATGGAGAAGGATCAAGCGACTAGCTCGTTAATGGCATCCCCCTGTAGTAGAAAAGGAGAATGCGGAACACTGGCGACCATCCATTTCTTGATAAGTATGTACGTTTTTAATAGCAAAAATTCAACGTCAAACCGTTTGTAATAAGCTTTCTAATGAAAACGGGGAAGTTAAGAGAAGTGAAATAACCTGACTAATACATAGGGCGATTGACAAAAAAGGGAAAATAAAAGAGGGTAAAGGACAAGGAGTGTACGTAACCATTCTAGAGGAGGGATATGTGCAAACATTTTCAAAGGGAAGCAACGGAGAGAAAAGAAAATGTAAAAAAATATATTTTCTCAGGTGTTTTCTCGTCTGGCTACAAAATCAATTTGTTTTCCTTTTTTTTAGTTCCAACCCAATTTGCGCCACCCTGTTTGTAAATGAGTTCATTCGCTTTTAAATGTGGCTTCATTCGATGGCTATAAAAGAGCCTGACGGATACTAAAAGGAGGTGATGACTCTCGCCATCTACTCTAAAGCGCAGAATCACAAGATCAGGACAACAAAATCCCAGAACCATAGAAGAAACCGTGATATAATGTATTCTACAAATGATTTAGTATAGTAAAAAGATCATTGGATGTAGTAAACATATGATTAAAATGTAGTAAACATATGATTGAATGTAGTAAGAAGATAATTGAATGTAGTAAACATTTGATTAAATGTAGTAAACAAATGATTGAATGTAGTAAACAGATGATGGTCTATAGTAAATAGATGATTGAATGTAGGGAACTGATGATTGATGGGAGCGAATAGATGATTGAATGTATTAAACTGACGATTGAATGTAAGGAGAATTTGACTGAATGTACCAAACAAATGATAGAACAAAGTGAATAGATGATTGAATATAGTGAACAGATGATAAATTTAGGGAACACATGATTCAATGTAGTGAACAGATGATTGAGTTTAGTGAACAGGTGATTAAATGTAGTGAACAGATATTGAATTTTAGTGAACCAATAAATAAATGTAGTGAATAAATGATTGAAAATAGTAAAAAGATGATTGAATATAGTAAAAGATGATTGAATGTAGTGAATAGATTATTTAATGTTGTTAAAAGATGATTGAAAGCAAGAAATAGATTATTGAATGTAGTAAACAGATTATTAAATGTATTCCCTTCTCTGATTTCACTGAGTCTCGGTAGTCAAATAGGCCAACTTTAACGCAGTCCTCCTGGAATATTTCAAACGCTTCTGGTCTGCGTAAACAAATTACTATTTGACTCTAACAAATCGCAGGAAGGACTGTTTACTCGTATTCTCCCAAACAAACGAAACTTATTGAACGAAGTTGTGTGGGAAGGAAAGAACGCTACACCTTTTTCACTTCTTTTCAGCGAGGCAAACTAGAATCCAGATTATTTCTGGGGCGTGATGTGGGGAGGAAGAAAAAAAAGGAATCCAAGGGTTCTAAGAGTTGGGGCAAGTGGAAGTCATCAAAGAGAGTGGAGTGGATAAGAGTATGAATGGTGTGAGAAAGAGAGAATCTGAATGGGTATCTCATTCCAGGAGGATCATTCTGATGAGGTCGAAAATTAAGGCGTACAAAGAGACATTTTATTTTTGGAGCTTTCCTCATGTCTCGAACTCCGAATTTGCGACTGGATTTAAAGGAACGATTGCACTGTAGAGGCGGCAACTAACCGGGGCATTAAAACAAGTATAGTTTTCTCAAACAGGGAACTTAAAAGGAGTATCTCTAACAATTTTCTTTTCAAAAGGTAATTTCTTCAAATGTGGTGAAGTTAAGATGTCAAAATTATGGGAAAGTACATGATCCCGCTGATCAAAAATGACTACATAAGAACACTCCGGAAGAGAAAGAAGATGAAATTGAAAATTTGTGAATAAAGAAACAATCGAATATGACATAGGAAAATATATTTAGGAAACCACTTTCATTAACAATAAAAATGTGGCCATCCTACTATCACTGCAGAAAAAATACATACAAATCACCGAAATCTCTCAGCCATCTTCAACATGTTATAAAAATTCTGCCGAGAATTTGCATTTTATTCTCCTCTCATTCTCTTATCGCCCGAAGCCACCACCTTTGATCTCCGGGTCATTTGTTAGCAGACAGCGCGTGATCCCCATCGGAAGTTAGAATAGAAGAAAACTGTGTGAGAGAGTAAAAAAATAGCGCCTGAGTCTCCCGTCCCCACTCCACACCTCCTCCCAATAGAGGGGCGAAGGGGGCGGATCTACTTGTTCACACACTTTGAGAACGGCTAACACCACATCCAAACACGAATTTTCCCCACTCTTCCCCTTATATTTATCATGTAGAATTACATCCGCATCTGCCTTGATGGATTTCTCAGCTCCTTCACTGAGTAGCCAGCCATGTGGGGCACTCTTCAGTATTTAGTCCTTCGACCTTTGCCTCTACCTAACAACCTTCACTGTTCAGCGCATTCTCGTCTCTACTGGTACAAGTAGAGTCTTCTACTCGGTTCTCTTGTTGTCTAAATATCTTCACTTTCCTGAAATTCACAAATTTATTGTCGAACTAATTTTCGAAACTAAAAGGGATATCGTTAGGTTATTTTCTCCCTTCTGATAAATCGAATAATCAATCTTAGCTCATTCGTCAATTTCCCGCAATCAACAAGCTGGCCATGGGTATTGGAATTAGCTGAGTCAAAAGATCGCTCAAAATCCTGAAGGAAATGAACACACATTCGGTATGGTTATTTGTTGGATAGGGCCCTGATTTGAAGAAGGCAATCAGTGGCAAATCCCATACCTAAAAAACATTATTTAAGTACCAAATGACGCACACCAAGACTACTGGCGGACTCGGATTAAATTCAGTGCAAAGAATCCAAACAACAGCTTACACACAGGTTAGATTTATATTTCCATGGCATCAATGCCTAAGATTAGGAATTTAACCTAAATTATCCATTCTATGTTCGCTCCGTTTGACAGACACTAGGTACCTATTAATGATAGTTAATTTAGCCTTTACTCAAAGAAATAATTAACATATTAGCTTTAAGTTTTACAGTTTTAATTGTTCCAAATTGATGAATCTACGAAGCTCGGAAAAGTTATGACATTGTGTCTTTTAAAAGGTCTTGAATTTATACATTCTATTAATGTTTTTTCCACAAAATTTTCACATCATTGCCTACATCCATTATCTCGAATTGGCACCCTTTTTAATCATTTCATAATTTTAGCACTTAAGTTGTTTCAGATATGTATAACCTGTAATTCTTTTCCAATTTTAGTTCTAAGCCATCAATTTTACTAACAGAAACATGCCTTAGTTTGATACAGCTGATTTGACAAACTTTACAAAAGCATTAAAAATAAAGAAAAACTTCTTACATAGAATTTCTTCACCTCATATCAATTCTTCCCCTCAGTATCCAGTTAAAATTGTAGGAGTTAAAGGTGGCAAGGAGAATGAAAATTAGCATCTCATCGGCTGTGCTGCAGGAGGCTCAAAATGTTTTCTTAAGAAGATAAATATTTCTACGATGCGGTCATAAAAATAGGCTACTTTATGTCGTAGGTTAACCCAGCACACCTTACACCAGATTAATATAGATCTCGTAGGTTAACCCTACACACCTTATACCAGTTTAATATAGATGTCGTAGAATAGAGTCAAGTTCATCCTTTCTGCTTGACGAGTGCGTGGAAGTTTACAATATAAGCAGAGTGCAAATTAACTGAAAGTAGGCTGGCCAATAGTTGACTATCTTAAAGTTCCGGGATAACAGAAAACGGGTACAAAAATTACTTTACTACTATGTAACTGAATATTATTTTACAAGATTAGAAGGAGTTTTAGAATGAGCTATACACATTCTAGATTTACACGGGTCTTCAGCAGCTAAGGGGGGGAAGAGACGTGGTGAGGACGGTCACCGTACAAACAAATGGACAATATTGACCGAGGTAGGCTCAAACGACCTTGAGCATAAACTAAGCCGATGATAAGGCTTACACTGGGGGGAGGGGTAGAGAAAGCAGTTACACAGGAGAGTTGCGCGTTGCTGTTACCTCTAAGATTTGGTTCGAGGGAGTAATCCTTGCCTTGGTGCAAAGTTCAAACAATAGTCTCTGGATAATGACTATTATGGGGTGAACTTAAATCTTGCTTTCGAGTAACCCGAATCGAGATTGAGCGCTCTGCGTTTAAGGAGCTGGGGTAAAGGGGCGAGGTAGACTCACGTGAGTTAACGAGAATACCGAGAGCTTGGGGGATTCTGCCCGAATTGGGCAGAGTCCAACGAGAAACGAAGAGCGGGTACCGACGGGGGCGGACAGAGGATACTGACGTGGCAGGGAGGACGGTGTATACTGCCTTCCAACTCTGGCGTCGGAGGATTTATAGGGGTCGAATGGGGTTCCCCCTCCCTCCGTCTGTAGGGAAGGGTTCTAGGCAGACGAATCGGATGACGAGAATAGACTCGGCCTTATAGCGCGAGTGCAAGAATGTGTTAAGCCGGCGAGGCTATCTGTCATTGCCGCATTTCAGGTCATCGCGGCGTCTCATAGCGTCTCATAATTTCGCACCTCCATTAGCGCAGGCAAAAAGGGTCGCCCAGGTGTCTGTTGTCTCTCTCTCTATTGAAGGGCGAGGTGGCGCGTATCTTCCTCTCTCTCTCTCTGTCGCTCTCTCTCTCTCTCTGTGATCTCTGACACTTTAAGTAAATAATTATAAAGTGAAAAATGGAATAAGAAAATGATTGAAAAAAAGCTCTTGAGAAAAAAATCACGTAGTCCCCACCAAAGTCCTTGCGCATCATCTACTCCCGTATGGTAAAACAAAAGAACTGGCCATACGATGCAATTTTTAATAGTTACAATTGAAAAAATAATGGGAATTATGAGTATCTTGACCAGCAGCGTATTTTCTCTCAATTAGAAAACGAGGAGAAAAATGGGAAAAATGGGATCAATGCGAAAACGTAACGAAAAATAGTAAAGATAACAAAGATGACAATCGCAAAACCTCCATATAAAACACTCGAACAGGGAAGGACCATAAAAAACTCTAGGAATAAGTGTGACCTAAGAACACAGGCAATTAAGAGGACACTGTTGAACCATTAACGAAAACAGACAGAGAAAATAAGAATATAATTAATAAAAGGAACCGAAATATTATAAATAATAATAATACATTTGTAAATCTATTTTTCAGAACCGTGAAACCTCACAGACGGCGTCTAGCAATGAGAAAAGACTTTACTAAAGAAATGGTGGATCTTCAAGACATTTTCGAATGCCCCGAAAGAGAGATAGGAGCGTTTAGATGACGGCAGTTTATTTATCGTAGTTATTTGAGACGAGAACTTAATAGGAATGAAGCAAGGTGATAAAACAACAGAACGTACCATTTAAAAATTCAGAACGTCTGTATTTCTATCACAACATCTTCTAGCACTTTTGCCAGAGAAAATCAACGGCGTCCAAGATTGGCGAAAGATAACCTACAGGTATACTGTAAACTATGTATGAGTAAATATAAAAATATGGATGAATAACCGAAAGATAACAATATAAGCAATTTACCAAAAAATTTGAAGTGCCCAAAATGATCTGAACGCTTTTTTATAGAGAGAACCGGCATTTTTTGCATCGCAAATAACTTAAGTTCAATCTTGTATACGTTAGGTCATTGTCTTGTGATCTGTCATCTAGGTAAAATACTTAAGAAATTTGCTATGCCTTTCTCTGTTCGCCAGCTGATTATAAAACTGCGCCACCAAGATGGTCCTTCAATTGGGGCCATTGCAGTGACTTTCAAGCTCTCCAAAAGTGCAGTCCGTAATATTCTGTCAACCGTTAAAAAAAAGGTTTTCTATTCTGATAAATCAACCGTAGGCCAAGAAAGACCTCAAAGTGGAGGAGCGAGCCATTACCTTAATTGTGAAAAATAGTTTAAAGACTACTACAGAAATTTATTGAGAGATTAGTGAGATTTTGGCTATCAGTTCTACAGATTAACTGTTCCAAGTAGACTAGAGGAAAACAATCTTCACACTCGCACATCTGCGGTTAGGCTATTGATCATTCAAAAAAACAATAAGGCACATATTGCATTTTCCACTAGTCAATTTACATGAATGGATGACCAATGGAACCAAGTCTACCTCAGTGATGAATCTAAGTTCCATTTGTTTGAATTCGAAGGGAGATGTTCGTTCTTCCCGAGCGAGCGAAAAATTGCATTTCAAATTAACCAAAAAGAGTATGAACTTTGATGGGGAAAGTTTCATGGTCTGGAGCGTTAATTTAGAAGGCATTGTGCCAATTTGCACTTACGAGGCCCATTGACCGTACAAGTGCACAATAAATTGTTGCGACAACATACATTGGCACATCTGCAAGCCTCCTCAGCCCACCATGCAATTTTCACGCATTCCACATCTCCTGCCACACGACCAAGTTGGTGAAGACCTTCCTAGCCACCAATTTGTTTTGTTTTTTTAGGATCCTATCTGGTGACTGCCTACTTAGGCATACGTCACCGTGCTCACTACAGCTTACGACTAGGCTATGTTAAAAAACAAATAAATAATAAGGATAAAAAGATCATAGGCTAAAAACAATAACAACAATAGATAACAAAGCAAAAAGGTAACAAGAAGGAAGCGCGCTCTAGCGTCAGGGGTAGGCCTGGCTCCCCACGACGCAGGAGCATGCGACCCACAGCAAACAGTCAAATAAAGTGGAGGATGCCAACCTCCTCCCTAAGTCGTATAGTCCACAAGTCTCCATGCACGAACTGGACAACGAGCAAATAAATCACTGTTATGAACTAGACTGTGCAAACTCCATTACCTGAACCCCATTTAAGTATTTTGGAAGACACTCGGTGAGATCTCAGAATCAAGTAATCCGAAAACATTTCAAGATATCTTCTTCAAGATCAGTGGAGCAAGATTATTGCGCATGTCTCTCAAACGAAGTTGGTTCGTCCATGTGGCAGGAGATGCCAGAGCATCATCGATAATAAATAAAAGCATCCACACTAAATACCATTTACTTATAACTTGTACAAATATTTTTCACTGGTTATTTAATTGTTATATTCCAATAAATATTTGTTCCCCCTGTCGTTTGGATCATTTTGAACCCCTCAAGTTTTCTAGTAAATTACTTATCTGCTGATAACTTTCGTCTTATCCATCCAAATTTGCATACATTTTGCCCATACGTAGGGTACAACTGTAAGTTATCGGGCACTAATTTTGGAAACCTTGGATTTTCTCTGGGAAAAATTATGGAATATTCTTCGATAGAAATACAGGCTTCCTGAATTTTGGGGGCTGTATCACCCTTGTCCGAGTTCTATTAAGTTCTCGTCTCAACCTACACGATGAATGAATTGTTGGTCAAATGCAACTGCATTCATGCATCTGAAGAACGGAAGACCTTGGCTACAAAGCCTTATATAATTCATTCCGCATAACGCAACATTTCTCAGAGCAAAAAATTGCCGGCATAGACTAAAATAAATTACATAACGCGCTCCGTGTAGCGAGGAAGCGCAGGGGTCGTTAAAGATCCTCTCAGTGCTTATGAATTTTAACAATTACTGTATAGTATTTTTACAGTAGCATAATCATTATAAATTAATACGTACTAACATTCCAATGGGCTCTCCAGTGAATGTAAAAAGTAGAAACGTGATTACCTTACAAATACAGAAAGGAATTATACGAAACTATGATTGTAACGCCATGCGGATGGAATTAGCACATGAGGTTTGGTTTTCACATTCAACTGTTTAAAAATGAAGAATAAAGTAAAAAAAAGTGTTAATACTTGAATATTATTAAAAACTTATGAAAGTGGATGGTATGCGATGGATCTAATGGCTTTGCATGGATTAAGTAGTTTAAAGGTTAAATTAAAATGATATAACGCAGGTTTCAGCTAACGTTATTGGTTCCTGCATGATTTAATCACGTTATGAGGGGGTTCAGTGTAATCTTATGACCTTGAATTGGGTCAAGGTACACTCTGATTCCGATGAATTTTAAGGTTATCTAGTTTTTTTACTATTACCTCTAATTATAATTATAATACTCTCTCCAAATTCTACATCTTTCTTATTTTTCTCTTCTAGGTTAGTGTCGTGTGTCCACGCCTTTATTGGACAGTGTGTGTGGTTTCCGCTTTGTAAGATATTCAACACATTTAGGAGGAAGAATGAAGCTCAAGGCAATTAAAAATAAATTGATACAAAGAAACACAGAATAAAAAATCACAAGAGGTATACCTCTATCACCCCCCCTCCTAAACAAGAGGAAAAGTCCCTCCAATTACCTGCGGCGTTTTGTGATAAGATAGTAAATGGCCATTGCATTGATGGTTTCCAATGGCTCAAATCACTTACATGTGCCTTTGAATGGCTAAATGAGGCTTATGCCGCTAGATGGCGCCACCCAGCCCCAAATCCGATGGCAGATTTGAAATCTCCAGGGTAAATAACCATATGTCCAATGTCATATGGGTCATTTCATGGCTCTAAATGGGTACAATTGAACTTTACTCCTTTTGAAAAAAGCGACGCCTTGACCTGGCGCTTCATCGCAGGTAGAAACCCTAACTTTGGAATGTAGATAAGATCTAACTGCCTTCAAGGCATGAGAATGAGAGGGGGATCAGATGAAACAAAAAACGAACAAGAGACAAACGGGAAGGGCCTTTAACTTATTTCAAGAACAGATTTGTACGAAAGGAACACGAAAGTCCGAGTTTTTTTGGAACGCTTTATAGTCAAAGCGCCAAAATTAAGGAGACATCCATAACTCATCGTCTCAAAAACTTTATTAGAAACCATTCTTCTTCGGTGAACGTCGGGAAAGCAAATTGTTTACTAAAAAACTTTGGAAAACTAATATCAAAAGACGTTCACCGCGTAAAGAATAATTTACCGCAAAAACATTTATCTTCTTGAGCTTTGTAATGGTTGTATTGGTCTACAACACATGGGCGTTTGTAAATAGGAACAAGCTGTGATAACCGATGATTCGATTGCAAAAGCGACCGCGACTGAAGGAAAAAGGATACTTCATTTGTGCCTGTTTTTGTATTCCGAGCGATTGGGAAAAAATGAGTTGATTCTCATTTGGGAAGTCAGAGTAATCCAATCCTACCATTTGTCGAAGATCTCCCAAAGGACTGGAGCAAAACTTTAAACAGGATTGAAGATTGAAGGTTTATACCGGATACTTTGAAAGCCATATTTCTAATAAATAAAGAGTAGACTTGGTCCCATAACAAGGTTTGCAGCTTACTTAAGCATTATCAGTTATCTCAAAATATAGGTAGGTGCATATGTAGTCATGGTATGCAGGTAGAGCAATGGGAGACCACTGGAGATCCTCTTATACGATTTGGATTAAAAGCGTTACAAAGGTAAGCCTAATGCTATTCGTAGGTTATTAATTATTATTTCAACTTCATCTCAAAAATAATTAATATTTGAAACCAAAATAATAAGAAATAATTAGAACCCGAATATTTAACAAAATTACTTAAATTGGTCGAATATCAGTATTTTTATGAAAATCAACCTCCAATTTCTCTTCCATTGTCATATTATTTTGTGATTTTCGCAACAGTTGGTAGAACAAAATACACCCTCTGTATCAGGAATTTGTAAACACCTTAAATTCTTCATCCTCTTTTCTACTCTACTTTCGTCTCTTTTTGAACAATATTTCGTATCCCCAATACCCAATCTCTTGTCCTCCGTTGTTTCTTAACCGCTTACTACTCCCATTGGATGGATCCATATTTTGGTATATATTTTTATTTCTTTCTTCAGTTGCGCAAAAATCGAGCTTAACTTCATCTAAGGAGGATCCACTGGGAGAACGTCAAACTATCAAGTGAGTGTGACTTCCTTCGCTTTTCCTCACTCGTCTTGGCATACAACGAAATACGAGTACACTCTTCCTCTGCAAAGGGGAAGTGGTAAGCATAAATGCTGTTGAAAGCACTCGTTAACGTGTCGAGAGAAATTCCTTTATTTAAGACAAAAGAAGTCAATGTAACTAAAATGTGTATTTTCGAACAGTAGATAAAAAGTGTGGAAAAGGACTGATAAATGAGGAAGTATATAAAGAGAAGAAAACAGCAAAGGTGAAGAATGTTAAGGATAGAGACGCCAACCTCTTCAATTCAAAATACTTTGTTCATTTTATCAGTGTATTATATACACAAGGGAACAAATTCATACAAAAGGCCGCAAAAGATACAATCTTAAGAATTAATTCAAGGCTAAAAAATACTGTGTAGTCCAAAGAAGGATGGAAATCAGAGTGAAAAAAAAGAGCTGGAGACACAAAAGTAAACAGTAAATGAATATGATACAAATGACTACCATGGCATAGCAATTCAATTGGAAATGCTGAAAAGTTTGTATTTGAACTAGCATTAAAGCCTTAGTTTTGGAAAGGTTAAAAGCTACTAAAAAGTAACTAGCGTTGTGATGATGCCCAAAGGTCAGTTAATCGACTATGAACACAACATTCATTATATTTTAGTTGTCAGTTGAAGCCTGAAAAGTCAGTGAGGGATAAAACGTCGTTAGCGAGGTTAAGAGAGTGTTTCCTCTAGATGGGCTACGCGTAACACAAGGCAATGGTGGTCGTCCGTGGTCGAACTGAGATAGTTGGACACCTTAAGTTTTTGTTTCGTTGTTCATTCGAATTATTCCTTGTTTTTAATTTTTAATGAATTGCCATATTGCTCCACTACAATACCAGCCAAGAGAATGGTTTAAATCGGTGTTCAACACAAGTTGAACACCGATTTAAAAAATACATATCCCACACAGCAAAATCAATACAGATATGGAGCATCAATTAAAAAGGTGTTTACATAATCTAATACAGCAAAAGAAATTTAAGTTTGAAGTTTTTTACAAATAAATGTTTATTTAATTACGTGTGTTTTATTATCGTATCCTAAGGATACAAGAAGAAGAGGTGAAATAATTGAGTACAGCAAACCATAAGAGACGGAGTAATTTTATAATGCTTAATACCGATACATGGTGAAATGTAAAATTTCTTAGGTTTCTGTCCACCTTCGCAGTTGCGTGAGTGTAGGGTGTGTTGAGAAAAAGGTGTGTGGAGGTGTAGTCTATGTTAGTGTGTGAGTGCAAGAAATGAAGAGAGTAAGATTTGGGCTTCATTCGTCTCTCGGTTGGAAACGGAATTTGTGCCTGAGTGGAAAAGGAGCTTTTCAATTTCCCTCGAGGGATTAATCAGTGTCCCTGAGAGAAATTCTGCTTGTAGATTATCCAGTATTCGATTACTGCTATGACCCAGATTTATAATCAGATCTGGCTATATCGTGGAGAAGTATGGTTCATTGTTTCCAACATGATAATTTGGTCTATACTAATGCGTACTACTGCATGTATTTTTTAAAGAAAAATTTTAAAATTCCAAATCGAATTTCATAAATTTATTTAATCAAATGATTAAAACTGTGGTAATTCATAAGGGATAAGTGATTTGCAAACTGTGTAAAGGAGCTTAGTTGTGCAACAGAATTGATGAATTGTTGTTAACTATTATTAATTGTTTTATAATTTTTTCCATACACGGTCGATTTTATGACGGTGTCTGTTGGCGGAAATTAATTTCTTCTGTTTCAAAGACGTAGAGTCAATTCTGCCTTTTACAAACGTGATTTTTCTTGTTTGTTTTTTTTTAAAGAGACTATCTGGCCACTGCCCACTTGGGCATAAGTCGCCACAATCACACAGCCTAGCTCTAGGCTACTTTAATATAAGAATATGAAAACAAAAACGATAAAAAGGAAGGATGACAACACTTAGGAAGCAAGCTCCGGCGTTGGGGAAAGGTCCACCTCCCCCCGGCGCAAGAGCGTGTGACCTACAAAGAAAACAACAATGACAAAAAAAACTAGTTAAATAAAAGGGAGAAGGCCGGCCTCCCCCCAAAAGTCTACAAGTCCACCAGTCAATGTGCACGCACTTGTCTCGAGTACAAGGGAAAGGAGGTAGCGACCCCACCCCTCCCGGTACCGGGACAGGTAACGTGCGCGAAGGTCACCCAGACTGAGACATTCAACAATAATGTGTCAAACAGTTTAGGGGACAACGCAATATTCACATTAGGGTGCTGGCGAGCGCTCCATCAAATTGCGGTGCGTCCCGCGAGTGTGCCCAATTCGGAGACGACAGAAAGCAACCTGAAGACTTCGCAGCATTGGGGGGTAGGTCCATGGGAACAGTCACGGCGCAATGGCACGCAACTTTAAGTTCCCTTCGACCGTCTCCCATCTTCTTTGTCAAGCAGCCCGAAGAGCTGCCCGTATTCCTGCCATGTAGTCCGTGTGAGGAAGAGCGAAACGCTGGGCCGGTTGCTGAGTCCTCGCGGACTCTTTGGCACCCTCATCAGCGCGCTCATTCCCCGCAATTCCTACATGTCTAGGAACCCAGCAGAAGATAATCTCGACATCCGCACGGCTTGCCAAAACCGTGGCGTCACGGATATCGCGAACCAGGGGATGCGGAGATTCCAATTCCCCGAGAGCACTCAGGGCGCTTTATGAGTCGTTATAGATCACAATCCGGTCTCCGAACCGGGCAAGTCGCGTAATCTCCCGTACCAAGTGATGTATTGCCACCAGCTCGGCCGTGAAGACAGACGTAGCGCGTGACAGAACCCCGCTGACTTCAAACAGAGGGGATACGGCGTGGAGGCCGACTCCCTCTTGGGACTTGGAGCCATCCATATACACTGGCACGGTTCCAGCGTGACACGAGGTGTGCTCCAAGAAGATCGAACGCAATACTCCCGGGTCTGTACAACCTTTGGTAGCAGAGGCGTGGCAACAAGTAGCCAAATGTGGTACTCACCAGGGTGGCGTCCTGGGCAGAACCAAGGGTGAAACCGGCCCGAGAGCTATACCTAGCTCTAGAAGGAGGTTCCTGGGAGGAGACCCTTTACTCAGATCCTGTTGAACAAATCTAAGAGAAATGCCATACCTTGCTCATCCAGGTGTCGAAGCATGGCATATTGGACATAGTCCGGACCAGGTGCGGTGTCCACGCACGAAGCGAGAGCGGAGCGCAACTCACTTACAGTAAACCTGTCGTTGAAGGGTTCTCCGCCTCTGGAAGTAAAGTCCAGCCGGTGGCCTTCCGCGACATCACGACGTTCATTGAATGCTGGCGGAGCAGCATCCTGGCTAGAGAATGCGGAGAAAGCGGTCGCGAAGGATTCCGCCATAGACGCGGTCTCATTCTCCTTAAAAACGGGTGGGGAGTCCTGCGAGAACTTGCCCCGAATCCTTTTGACTCGCTTCCAAACCTCTGCCAGAGGGGTCTTCCCGTTAAGTGAAGAAACGTATGCCCGCCATTAAGAACGGCAGGCGTGCTTCGAAATATACCGGAACCTAGCCCTAGCCCGACGAAATTCAGCGACAGTGAAATCGTTCGGGTGGCGCTTATAGCGCATGTAGGGAAAAACGCTTCTGTTTGAACGCCGTCTCACACTCGGCCGACCACCACGGGAGTGGTCGGCGTACAAAACGACCAGACGTTCTGGGAATTATAGTCAGTCCCACGGCGATGAGCTTGCTGGAGAAGAACTTAACGGCCTCATCTACCGACCTAAACTCCTTAACTGAGATAGAGAATTCAGTCATTTCCTGAAATGCAGGCCACCGCGCCCGCGCCAAGCACCACCGAGGTGGGCTCTCAGGCGGCAGTTGCCCTGAAAATGATATTTGAATGAGAAAGCGATCACTATCATGGAGGTCATCGACCACCCCTCAATCAAAATCAGGCTGTGCATCCGAAGACCACAAAGATAGATCAAGGCAAGAAAATGAAGCGGTTTTCGGGCAGGGATGCGTAAACTCATCCACATTTAGGATACCTATCTCAAGCTCTTCGATCAGATTGGCAAGGAATTGTCCCCTGGGATTTATTGAGTAATGTCCCCAAAGAGGATTCCTGCCGTTTACATCTATAAGCAAGAGAAAGGGCCTCAGCAACCGTAACACGACGCGGCTGAAGTCCCCCGCGTTGAACTCAGCTGACGGTGGAATGTACGCAGAAATAATAGTATACCTCTTATCCAGGTGAAGCTGCACAGCCTCTGCGGCTTCGGAGGTGGGGGGTCCCTTTTTTGAGGATCCACCGTCTCCGAGCCACTCAGCTCACAACTAGGCGTGGGCGAAGGAGCCCAAGCTCCTTTGTTGCTGTTTTCCTTTCGGGAGACAGCTTTAGGAACTGCGAAAGATAGCCTGGTGACCAACTTTAGGGGTGTTGCCTCTTATGAGTCTAACCACTCGGTGGAGGCGCGTTGCCATTTCGCCTTACGGGAAACGGTCACGCTGGGGAAAGGGTGGGGAGCCCTGGTTTTAGCCGGGGCTGGGTATTAACCCTTTGTGCTGCCAGCTTTACCGGACGAGCACCCGGGTTGGGTAGAACCCGCAGAAGTGCTCCGAATAAGCGCGGAAACAACCGTGCTCGTTGGCCTGGATGGGCCAGGAGCAGAGGGTTACTTTCTAACCATTGAGACATAATACGTCCCAGGCAGAGCAAGGCGCGCCAGGATCAAGTCTTAGCCTCTCGGAATGAGAGTCGATCCTGGGCCTGAACGGCCAGGATTTCTTTCTCAAGGATACATGCACTACATTGCTTCGAAGAGGCGGGTGCTGCTCTCCGCAATTGACACACTTGGCCACACACGATTTGGACCTATCGTGTGCGGCCTTGGAGCAATTTACACAGACTTCGGGTGACCCCGACTTTGCACGTCTACATGAGTGATTCGTATGGCCGAAGCGGTGACAGTAATAGCACCGCCGCGACAGTGGCACGAATGCCTTCCCGCGGTAGCGGTACCAACCGGCACGCACCGACTCAAGGAGCTTGTCACTGTCCAACGTGACGAAGAATGTAGGGGTGGGTCTCGAAGCCCCTCCCTGTTTTCTCATCACACGTTTTACCTTGACCGCCCCATGGTTGGCCAGCTCTAAGATGATGTCCTCTATGGAGTAGTCAACGAGTTTCATCGCATAAACTACTCCTTTTACGAAGTTAATGGTAGCGTGCGGCGTTACACTCACCGGGGTGCCATCAACTGTCCGAAGAGCACTTACCTTGGCCGCGTCGGAGAGACCCGCCGCATTCGCCAGAAGGCTCTCGTCCGAGAAACTGGTCACCTTCGGCTCTCTACTAATTACACTAGCTAATGCTATCCTCTGATGGATCATGTTGCCCCTGGCCAACATGCTGCCATCAGTGGAGCGAATAACGAGGAAGCGTTTAAAGCTAGCTGGCTCGAAAACGCCAAGTAACCTCTGAATGAGGGACCCTGATGTTATCGATGCTCCTTCCTGCGCACTTTTGGCCTTAGTCATAGTCAGAGGTTCCGCACCTGGGGGGGCAGAGCGGCTGGACGTGCCGATCTTGGCTTGGTCGCTTACCGAAGTGGCAGCAGACCCATCCGTCCCCGCAGCCCTCGCGGATGGAGAGGAGCCCCGAGTCTTCTTAGTCTTTTTCCTATTTTTTTTATTTTTACGAGAGGGCGGGGAATGAACCCGCTTCTCCCCTCCGCCGACAGAAGCCCCCAGACCAGATGGACCGGCCTCAGTCAGGTCTTTCTCCGAGATGGAGAAGGTCCTGGCAGTCACAGGGGCACCGGTCGGAGGAGATCCCTCCCCTCCTTGTACTGCCTTGGAAACCCCAGGCCGTTTGAGGAGGACCTTGCATAGGGGCGGATTCGGGTTCGGTGCTTGGCGCCGAGCCCGGATTCGCTCTCATGGAAGGCCCTACCCTCTAAGGCTGGGTTGCCTCAAGGACCATGTCTATCTCAGGGGGGCCTCCAGTTGGCTATCCCCCGCAGGACATCGCAGGTCCCGTTGGAAGCGTCCTTAGTCATGTCTGGGGAGGCACAGTGACCCGGCAAGGTTCAGTATTCTTGCCAGCAGGTCTTTTGAGGAAAGCAACCGAAGGGGGCTGGCTTCCCTCTCCATCCTAAGGGGGTTTGTCCTACCGAGCCGCTTCAATGGAGAGCGATCGGCTATGGGCTGCCTGCTGGCTTTCTTGGCAGTCCCCTTGGAAAGAAAAGGGGGGACTGCGGCTGGGAACAGGCAGGGACCCGAAAGCACCTCTAGAGAAGGGGGAGAAGGGGAGTCCCCTAGACCCGTAGACGAAGGAGAGGAGTAACCCTCCTCCCCGGTTAGAGAAATTTGGAGGGTCCCCTGCGCAATCACAGGGGGATACCTCCGTTTTTTCTGTGGAAAAATTGAGGGAAGATTGTTGATTTTTTCATCATTGGGCATGGTAACCCACTTTTTCTTACGGGATGCAGTAGATCATCACCCCTCGCAGTAGCCCGCTCTGCAAGGGGTGCGTACAGGCCTGGCAGAGCCAGGTGCCGCCATTCAGAACCACCCCTCCCACCTGGTGGTCTGGCAGTCCCTTGGCATGGTGGCTCCACCTTGGACACGGCGTAAAAAGAAATAGATGGTGAAGTGAGAAGGAAAGGGGATGTGAGGAAGGTATGGGTGGGGATGAACCAGGTTGATAAAATCCACCACCCCACACCGGAGCTCAGGGGTTAGGGAACGTTGCCCCCTCCCCCTTCAGCCCCGATCCGGGACGGTTGGCTGAGAAGAATATCAGCATCTATCCTGTGAAATTAAAGGCTGACCAGATAACGTTGTGGGAGAGGTTGTATGAAAAGCGAGGAAACTTGGGGGGGTGGGGAACACAAGTGTTTTGAAGGAAGGAGAGGAGGCTAAGCTGGTGTCGGACAAGGTTCTGAATTCCGTCAGCACGGCGGCCAGGATGGAAAATCGCCGCGCCCCTTACGGGGCTTTTTTAAACGACTAAACATACAATCGCTAGAACGTGGTGTGAGTACAACGGGTGATTTGAAAAATGCTAGGGAGACACCTAGAACTAACCATTGAGACATAGTTTTTATTATTGTCATCCAAAGTCGTTTATCGTCATAAGTAACGGTACAATTAAAAGACGGTACATTTTAAATTGTGCATTAGTGGTGGTGAGGTCGACTCTTGATCTAGCAAACATTAATGCTGAAGCAATTTGTGTGGAAGACATTCGTACAACTTATTCACTTTTGTGATGGCAGAAAAAACGGCAGGGGACAATCATAGGAGATACTGCCAAGTTTGATTTTTTATAACTCTATTCAATCACAATCATCTAGATGTGAATAGAACTAGAACGGAAAGACCATTAAACCATCCCTTTTCCACTCTCGAAGCAAACTATTCATCCCGTATCAGATACTGAACTGAGTTAACGAGGATATAAACAATGCGAAAAGAAACAAAGTCGAAAGAAGAATGAATAAAAAGTAATTGTTAATAAATGACAACCAAAACAATTAGTTCTTACAGATATATATATTATTCATTGCCTAGATGTTAGTACAACGGAACCCTTAAACCTAACTTCTACGACGAAAAAGAAGCTGCTAAAGGCCACCTTGGAAAACGCTTTCCTGCTACGTAGGAAGGCTTTATGCATTATGTGTTCCTGCGCCTAGATAGACAGGACTCTTCCCGATGTCGTAACGTGGTTCATTTTTCCTTTTGTTTGTTTGTTTTTTTGTTGTTTTAATTAAATCTGAATAGCCTAGTACTCGGCTAGAATTTTAATTATGGTGACTTATGCGCACTTGAAGGCAGGCGCCAGATGAGCAAATTAAAAAAAAATCCTGCTATTATAATGCTTCCAGTAAGAGTACCAGGCTGAATGTTGGATGTGCTATGCTTATTGCTTTCATCGACGTGCTATCCCAAACCTCATGAAGAGATTTAAGTTCGTACTTATGAGAGCTTTGCTCACTCTACGATCTTGTTACTGGTACAATACGCTTTGCCATATGCATTATATGTTCTTTGTTATATATCACTTTTTTTCTTGTTTGTCCCTCCCCTCATTTGTTTTACACTGAGGCCAAATGCCTCCTTGTTTGCTGCTGATCCTTTTCTTTCTTCAATAAAATGAAATTAAACAAATAAACCATTAAGTCCTTTTCCCCTCCATTATGATCGCCAGAGTGTATGGTGGCATCGTGCGCGTATAAACATAGTTTTTCGGGTTATGCATGTGCGTTAATGTATGTAATTTTGCGTGTATATAGTGTATATGGCATACATTATACAAACAACCTCGAAAAGTCGCGCTTCTCCATTACCTATGATCAGTTTATTGGGGTAATATCTTTCGGAAGGCAAGTCAGTTTATAGCAAGACATCAAAAATGCCAAGAAATAATGTCTTTTTAACGGGACGATAAAATTGAAAACTCTATCCTTGATTTAGGAAGGCAAAGCGACCGTGAAAATAACGAGAAAAGCTTTACGCTCAATAGTGGCGCCTCCAATGGGCAGAAAAGACTTTCGTTCGTTGCCCAGGCTAGAAGCAAGACGCGTCCAACTGTGCCATAAACAAATTTTAGCATGAACCTTTTGGAAGAGGAATGAGTTTAAATGCAATTGACAGCAAATAAACCCCATTTTAATGTAACTAAACCAGTGTGTAAAGATTATATTTATCTTTATTTATGAGAATCAAAAGGAAATTGATGGAGCCAATTAAGGTATTTTCATTCAGGTAAGAAATAATGACTGGAAGGGCAGATGAAGGAAAACAATGGATAAACAGAAAATAATTTAACAAGGTTGAGACTGACACAGCAAGCCTCGTGAACCCTAAATAAAAAAGTGGGTAAAAGAGGTATTAAACAATTACAGGTAACAATTTTTTAGAATCAGTATGAGCAAAGCCCCTCTTAAGTATGAAATCAAACCCTATTTCAGTGAAGTATACAAACAAAGCAGATCTTAGAGTACGAAAATGGGAGTTAACAGCTGTCATGAAAGATGAGAGAATGTTTGAATTTCATACTCTCCAAAGTTTCTTCTTAGTGGCAAAATCTTGCAAATACGTCGCAAGCCTTATGAAGCATCCCGATTTTATGAAGGAGGACTTTTCCAAACTCTATTATTTCTTAGTTTATATTTTTAATTTCGTTTCTAATCAACTACTCCTTTCTATCATTCTTTCTCTTTTCTCTCTGTAACCCAAATATATCTTTGGGTTACAGAATCACAAAGTACCCAATTCAATATTGGTATGATTTGCCCCTCTGATAACACAGGCCTGCGTTTGAAAAATATTTATGTTCCTCAAAATTTATTTGTGGTTTCTTACTGAATCAAACCTCTTGAGCTCAAAAATAAATATATTTTTGTTCAATCAGGTCAGATTTTCTCATTACAGCATACACCATTTTCATTGAGATTACCTCATTTTTCCTGAAAGAAAATTTCAAAAACCTTTGTCTATCTAATAATGCCTTATTATTGTTATATCATAGAAACAAGAATAAACTTATGTAAACTATAATCCTTCTAATAAAACAAAAAATTAAAGAATGCAACATAATAAAGAAAATAATTCTAATTTCGAAGAAAAGACTCCCTTGACGATTTTCGTTTGTGCCTCTCATCTGGTGCATCACGCTTCAAACACTGACAGTAGTCAGCAAGCATGTTTACGTTCCATTTACCTTGGTACCTCGATTCCATTGTTTTTATGTCCTGGTGGAATCTTTTGCCCTGTTCTTCACTGTAATCCCCGCAGTTGTCGGGAAAATAATCCAGATGGGACTGTAAAAAGTGTATCTGTATAGATATTCGAGCTCAAAAATGTTTAAGACTTGTTAGGAGCTGATTGACCAGGGCAACATATTCTGGGCTTCTTTTATTGCCTAGAAAATTGTTAACTAGAGCTTTGAAAGCTTTACAGGCATCTTTTTCTATGTCCGTCATTGATGCCTCAAACTGCTGATCTCTCATCAAGTTTCTGATCTAAGATCCATCATAAATTCCCGCAAGGAGCTTAGCATCACTGATTTGTGGAAATTTGTGAAGAAGAAATTTAAAAGCTTGGCCTTCTTTATTAAGGGTTTTGACATAATTTTTCATTATGGCGAGCTTTATATGCAGTGGAGGAAGCAGTATTTTGTGAGGAGGCACTAAAGGTTCAGCTATCACATTGTTTGATCCAATTTTAAATGCTTCTCGTGGAGGCCAAACCTCCTTCTCGTCGTGGATACTATCTGTACGACTGTCCCATAAACATATGAAACAGGGATGCTTCGTGTAGCCTGTTTGCATCCCAAATATAAGAGACACTACCTGAAAATAAATTTAGCCCGGTATGTAAATTCAGTGTAATATTTCTAAAAAAAAATTCAAAGTAATATTTCTTAAAAAAATAAGAATATGAATATGTACTGAAAAATCCTGTATGCCGATGCATTAAATCATTGTATTAGAAATAATTGGATAAATGTACATCTTATTTTAAGTTTATTGAGTTATGTTATATACTTTCTAAATAAGAATAACTTCCCCATTAACGCAAAAGGATGCATTAACCTATAGAGAAACACTTCAACAAAAAAATATAACTCAAAAATGACTCATGATTTCCAGATTTGCATCCTTGTAAAATGTAAGTTGACTAAAAGGTGTATACAAGTATTAACAATTAAAAATTAAAATGTCATTATCAAAGAGCTAGGAAATCCAAGTGTAAAATGATCTTACCTTTAAGTCACCACATATCTTCCAATTGTGGGTAGAGTAATTTATTGCATCCAGCAATTTTTTCATACTTTCATAACTTTCAGTAAGTTGCATTGAATGGCCTATAGGAACGCAAGCTATCTTGTTACCAATATTCAGTAACACAGCTTTAAACTTCTACTGAAGGAATCTATGAACAGTCTCTATTCTAATGGGTTGTAGGGAATTCCAAGGGCCTCAACAAGTCCTTTAATATTGGCGCAGAATACTAAAGAGCTGAAGAATGCTGTAAAAAATAGCCTCGAAACTCTTGTTCTCTATTTCTGTACCCCCCTAAATGTTGTTTCTAAAGCGAGAAGATTACTTTCACGAAGTCGAGAGCCAAGAAGTTGTGCATTCTCCTTTGAAAGCCCCAGATTCCTGATCTTGCGACTATATCATGTGTGGAAACCTGATAAGACTCAGATGTGTCATAATCTTGATCAACTTCCATATTAATCTCTTCATGGACCTCTATATGTTCAGGAGTAGAAGGTATAGGAATTCCTGGACCATGGGGCAGGGGTTTGATGGCAGAAGGAACATCCGGATATGCCACACTATATTTATTCTTCTTATTTATACCTGTGGAAAATATAATTGCATATTACATAAAGGAATTGATTTGGAGTTGCAGATAGTGCATAAATGTTTAGTAAAGGATATGTTCATGCTGAAGTGAACTATGTTAGTTTTTAATTTTATGCTAAGTCTATGCATAATAATGACATTTTCAGGAGCCAGTATAATACAGAAAGCTTAAATAATTGATACAATGCTCACCTTTAAGATTTGTCATGCCAAAATAGAAGTCCATAGTGTGGTCCTTGCCATCTCTCCACACCATGGGAACACCAAAAGAGAGGGACTTCTGTTCGCCCTGACTCCAGCGTCTTAAAATTAGGTAGTATCCCTTGCAGCAGATATGTGGTGCAAAACTTTAATCTTGATCCCCTAGCCTTACTCCAAAATATGCATGATACAAAGATTTAATTACAGGAGAGATCGTACATTGCTGCTCGGAAAAAGTCATTTTGCCGCAAACATAGCAAAATCTGTCGGAGCTATTCTTACATTTTCTGTTAATTTTTTAACTCAACCACTATTATTATTATTATTACTATTATGCTAAGCAATTTCTAGCCTGAAAAAATATAAACTTATTAACATAGTTACTTAAAATGCACACAAAATATTCTGCGAATACAGTAGTGCAAAACATATTAAAATTTTGATGTAATATAGGACATGTATAAACTATTAAATTATGATCACCCCCTGTATCGCAAAAACTGGACCTGATAGAGAAAAACGGATGCTAGATTCAGATTTAAGAGGTCAATTTTATTAAGAAACACTACAATAAACCTAAGGTACATTTTTGTCGCAGACCAGTGTAATATGTGTATATGAAAACAAAACAACTTTCTTTTTGTCTTGTAATCTATGGGTAGAACATATGGGCAGGATGCCAGATATTGCTATTGCAATTCTCTTTATGTATTGGAACTATAAAAAAATGGCTATCATTACTCAACTCTATCGACTTCATTTCAACTAACTTTTTCCATTATTACATTTCTAGGTCATATTTTATTACAGACTGGCTATGAATTGGTCGATGGAAAGCACTCTTCAAGGATCGCTTATTTCGATAAACAAACGGCCTTTACTGGGGTATTCGTGAGTCGGGAACATAGATTCCATGTAGTACCAGGTGTGGAGGCAGGTGCACGAAAAAAAAGGGGGAGTACCTAAGACGTGATAAAAGTACATTAGAATAGCTACTGCAACCAATATATACCTTATATAATGCGCTGACATTGATCCTTAAGAATCACAATTAACGTCATAGGATAGAAGAGAATAGAATTTCGAGGGAAAAAAGATAAAAAGTATAAAATGAGTGGATGATAATAGGGTTAGGAATCTTAAAACTTAAGGGCGATTGGTTACTCATCCGCCTCGACCAAAGATTATTTAACTCATTCCTGGGAGTATTATAATACAACACCTTTCAAGAATGTATGCAGTCACATTTACTCATCTACGAGGCCCATTTGACACCAAGATTGAAGGGGGGGGGGGCATTTTTATCCCTATACCCGGATGAATAAAGTGTTATAGACCATTAAATTAAAAGGGAAATTATCTCCGTCTCTGGAGCAACTAAATTCAAAATTTAAGGGATGGATGAAATTGGTTATAAAAAGGATATTTGTAGTAAATTTATGGCTGACTTTATTGGCCTAAGCCGAGGGAAGATTCGAACCATGAGTTATGGGCACAGCACAAAGCTTTTAAAATGCTTAAGGGGGTAGAACCCGTCAGATCACTGTTGGCACCACTAGCATGGTTTCTGGAAATAATAATAATATATGTACAGTTTACACTTATGGTTGGAACCAAAACCATTTAGAGACATTCCTTAACACTATAAACAAAGAAATGTAAATGTTAAAGAAAAGCCGCGAGGCACAACTATAAAAAACATCAAATTCCCCAAGGACGATTATCAACTATGTAACCAAAGCTGATACAGACGGTACTGTTGAACTAAATTTGGTACACTTTGTATTTCTGGTACTTTTGGTTGCAGGTGGGAAAAATTCCTTCATTTTCCACACCCTTCCCCTCGTTATCTTAACCACTCATTCCTATAATTGGGATCAAATGGGCAAAAAAAGGAGATGGAACAGAGGGAACAGTGGGAGAGAATATAATTCGTTTCCAAGTTCAATTGAACGAGGACTAACTAGGGAGGTGTAGAAAAGAAAATGGCCAGGCGGAAAAGAAAGAAACGTCGGAACGGACGGGAGCTTTAATATACTCGTTTTTGAAACTAAAAAGACTCAGTTCAAACCGAGATTATAAGCCACCTGCTTCACACTTGCAGCCTACAGACCAATACATACGACCTGAACACTTAGGTTTCCATCACAAAACTTACAGTACCTTCAAACCAAATAATGGTAAGTAATGCATGATAAAATACAAATATAAAATAAGCATGGCTATAAGTTGTACATGTACATTGTACATGTCAGAATGAATGAAACTGAAAGTTACATGCGCAAAAGAGCATTTATATTGTTAAAATATGGTGGTCGAAATGATTCGAATAGATAACACAACAGACGTATAGTTTTGTGATGGAAACCTAAATGTCCGAATCATTATATATATATATATATATATATATATATATATATATATATATATATATATATATATCATTATACATATATATGTTAATTTAATCAATTAAATTGTTAGCATTTTATTCTTTATTGGTTAAATAAAACGAAACAAAATTCTTTAAAAGATAAAATAGCTATGCCATAAAACTTTGGGCTAACAACGGACCTACTCGTAGCTAGGCTATTAACTAGTAATAGGCTAGTCTACGACGGTAATTATTAAGCAAATTTTGGCAAGAAAGAACTGGTTATAACTTGGTAAACAGAGTAATGATAGCCTAACTAGGCTCGTCTGGTCATTAATCAGAGGTGCGTTGTTAACTCCAAATATTTTGCATAACCATTCTAATTGGTCTAAAGAATATTTTTCTCGCATTTTTAAACCAAAAGTTGTAGAACAAAATGATAACTATATAAGAGATTAAATTTTTTAATATATATATATATTCAATACACGAACTTTTTAGATCACCTATTATATTAAAATTAGTAGAAGTAGTACATTTTTCTAGGGTTTGGTACCGTATGGATGCTGATTTGAGTACCCGTGCTAAAATGATTTCGGCAGTCTACAACCTACAAAGGCAACCATATATACAGATAGTCTCATAGTAGGCTTCTAATTTTCTCTAAATTTGCACAATAAGATCCCCGGGGAGGTGAATGGTATGGTGGGGAGGGCCTCATAAATTTGGGAAAAATAAAGTTTGGAAAGGAGTGAAAGAGTTTTCGGTTTAGTGATAGCAAACGCGAGTAGCAGCTTCAAAACAATGGTCTCGTCGTGGTTTAGTTCTTCTTCCCAAAGTTTAGAAGAAAACGGACAAATAAATTAACGCAAAACGAGAGGAGAAAAGCGAGATGTCGCCAAATAAGGCTACTTTTAAAATATTTTATTTTTATTTAACAAAATAAGGAGAATGAACTATAGTGCTACTAATTTGAAAGGCTATTTTTTATTTACTTAAAGCTTATGGGTGCTGAGAGGGGCGTTACAAGTGCATAAGGTGGTAAATGACACAAACGAGAAGAAAGAACGTAATGAAAAGAATAAAACAAAAATAATGGAAAAAAAATAATGAATTTAAACTGACAGAGGAAATGAAAATAGGTGTAACATAGAAGTACATTTTAATATGAATTAAAGTGACTAAAAGGAAGAACAAATGTCGAGAAAAATGATAAGGGAGATACAATAAAAGCTGCAGGAGCTTTCTGCATTAACCTCACACACTGGTATTCCGAGGGTACTAGTACATACTTATACAAGTTATTTTCTATTATACTAATTTTTCCTTTTTCCATTTATTGCATTTTTTATATTATGGTAGATTTTACAAGACATTAATATTTTGGTCGTTTGAGAAGGCTTTCAACTGTCGATTATTAACTTAATTTTATAGTCCATTCAACTGTTCCCAAGTCTCCGAAAAGAATATAAACCAAGGCAATAACCGAATATAAGGAAAATGAAAACACGAGCAGGACGTTAGTGTTGCTTTTAGGTGACAGCAATTAAAGCGCCTAGACAAAAACGAAATGGTCAAATTTTGGAAAAATAAGAAAGAAAAGAAATCACTTAGCAGTATAGTTTTACTTTAAGAGTCTTTTTAGTTCTCGAACGAATGTTTTTCCCGATAGGTTTTCAAAATGAATTCATCCACCTAATAGCTTCTTGTCTTTCCTTTTCGTTCTAATATTTTCACTAAATATTAATAATAGGTTGGAAATAAAGTTATCGCACAATTTTTATTGACAATGATATACAGCGAAACAATGCAGCAAAAGAAACATCAATGAACAATGTAATCCACCGTTATTTTCGAGCACCTGTTCCAACGACGGGATATATGATAGATGCCTTTGCTGCACATTTTAATTGGTTTGCTTTTAAAGCAGTGTCCATCTGCAGTTTTCAATTCGTTATCATTTGCCAACGTTTTGCCATTCAAGAAATTCTGCAGTGCCAGGTCTGCTTAGTACGATGGGTAAGGGAGAACTTCCCACCTCAGCTCCAGGAGTTTTTCACGGGTATGATTTGCAACGTGTGGTCGGGTGTTATCATCAAGAAACATGACATCAGTCAATTCTGGTAGCTTCTGCGCAATTGCATTTGCCACCTCTTGCAGTTGTTGACTGTATAATTGAGCGTCGATAGACCAATTGCGTTCCAAACTTTCCTAGTAAATCCCTCCACCCACATCCCACCAGACACAAACCATAAGCTTCTTTTGATGTCGATCGTACTTTGCCTTAAGTTTGGCAGGTGCATCTTTGTCTGTCCAGCTTCTTTTTCTCGCCAGGTTCGAGTGTAGAGACCATTTCTCATCTGCAGTAACCATTTTGTTCAGCCAATCAAAACGAGACGTTTCTTGGACAGTAGTATCATGCAGGCGTCTATGCGGCGCTGACGGTCGAAGTCAATGAGTTTACGTGTAATCCATACGTCCAGTTTATTGACTTTGCCCATTTCCTCTAAATAATGCAAAATGGGTGTATGGCTGACGCTAAACTTTAAGTCAACTGGCGTGATGTCAGATGCAGTTCAGCTTTGAGACAGGTGCAAAAATAGTGGAGGATCGACCACTCCTTGGTTGATCTTGCAGATTGAATTGGCCACGCTGAAACTTCTTAAGCCAATCGTAGGTTTTGCGACGACTTATTGGGTCTTCTTCAAATGCTTGGTTAATACCACTTGGAATTGGGCTGCGTTTAGGCTGGACTTGTAATTCTACATTAAAAGAGTACGTTTGCTGTAAACGAGATATTAATGAGTAATTTTTTAAACTTTAGATATCATATGGGTTGTCCGAATATTTACTCTGTAGAAGCCTATGCTTTCCTAGGCCTCGTTTGAAAGTGCATAGTGACCTAGTCTACCTAGGCTCTAAGTCAATGTGCTCTTTCAAGCGAGGTCTAGAAAGACTAGGTTACTACACATTAATTGATCATACACCCTGTATAAATCTATAAATAAACAAAATTTTAAATAAATATATAAATATAAATTTATAAATAAATAAAGGTTTAAAAAAGGCTGTACATGAACTTGTTTCCCCCCTAATACACACAAATGTGGATAAAGACGAAGAAAGGGATTTTAATTTAATGTTGTTAGGAAAAAATCGTTTTTGCAGAACTTGCTATAAATTAGAATCAATTGAAATTTATGAGAAGAAATATCTGTATTTTAGGGGGTCTGATAGAATTTTCTACCTCTCAAAGAATTGTTGGGTCTTGTTCATAGCATGGTTTTTCTTCCTGACTTTAGCGCAGACCTTCCAAACTAAAATAATTTATACTAGACACTTGAAATTTCTAGAACTTCACTTTACTAATTCACTTTACCTGTTTGGCTATTAACTAAACTCGAGAAATTCAGTTTACTAATTCACTTTACCTGTTTGGCTATTAACTAAACGAGCTGTATTTTTATGCACATACAAAAAAAACTCTATTCAACGCGCTTTCTTCTCTATTTTCAAAGGCCCTTAATTGGGAAGCCAAAAGTTCATGGATTTGCGTTTTTATTTTCCTACGCGTACAAGCTACATTCTAGAAACTCTCCAAGTCTATGTTTGCATCAGTATATTTTCCGTTTTTCTCATTTTATCCATTCGTGTTAAAATAAAATTATTGTGTTTGATATTATTATCTAAATAATAAAATAAAAAAGTGACAACCATACAAATATTAAAAAAATATTCGGTTGGTTGAAATGACAATAGCAATTGAGCTTACAACCCTTTCATCCCTTTATATAATTCTTATATGAAGGTATTATTCTTCTTTCATTGAGAGCTCGTGTTAGACAGCAGGAGCAAGACGCGGGGCAATTTTTGCCTTCGCGAAATATGGCACGCTTTTAAGATCTTCAAAAGGGATGGACGAAATTAATTTCTGAGTTAAAAAACAGGTCGTACGAGGATAAAATATTGATATTTATTGGTTATCACATATTTAATTCAATATTGACGATAATTGATAGGGAAATTTCAGGCAGTATTATTAAAAAAAATAGGTTTGGAACGAGTGTAATATGCGGCAAGTATGGGTCTCGGATCACCAAACAAAGAGACTACTTGAGACTAAGGAACAAGGGTACGTGTGACCCTCTCAAACTTGTATTCAATGTGAATTAAAGGTAGGCATCGGTTGGATATTATACCTAGGTATTTAAAGTAAAGTTATTTAAAAATGACAATCCTGAACATTTTCCTTAATCTTTACTTTATAATTAAGTTTGTCAAAATTAATACAATGTATAAACACTCCATGTGTATTTTACAACGAATTAATCTCAGTATAATACTAGAGAACACCTAGATATTCACTAGTAGGTGTAAAACCGCAATTTAAGTCTGATATCAGCGATTTTCTACCACAATATTTAGTCTTCATCATTATATCCTATTTTATATTATACATTTAACAACTATGTTATTGGCATGTTTGTGAATAAACTATACACATGTTCACACGAAACAAATATCAATATAGGCTTACTTCACATTTAGAGTCCCTTCCCAGTCGAAAACAAGCTTTCTATAAACTTTGGTGACCATCTTTTGTCTCCCAACAAGTCACGGTATTCAATTTGCTCATATTCACCTAATAAAGAGGCAACAGCGTAGTACAAGCTTGTGGAGAGCAATCACGATCCTTCCCCCATATTTTATATTCTTCGAACACAACGAGGGGGGGGGGGGTAGAATGAGAGGAACCTCAGTGTCGCGAATCTCAAGAGATTCTCCAGGTAACGTGAGAAATTACTTTGAAGAAAGCGTCAGGTAGCGAAGTCGTTTGAATTATTGAACACCTGTTCAGAAATTGGAAGATCCGGGTCTACGACGTGGAAAAACGAAAAATTAATTTCTTAAAATACTTTCAAAATGTTATTCCTGTCTTTAACGACAATTTATTAAACACTACCAATTGCTCTCCTTATCTTTTTTTAGGTATAAAATTTAATTTCATATTCAAATATTTTTTCAAAATTCCTCTCAATAACTTTCACAAACTGAAAAGATGAAGCCGGTTTGTAACGTCGGAATAACCTACTAATTTCGACTGTTGTTTAAGTCTCTTTCATAAAAAAAAGAAATACAAGTAATATCGTAAAATTAATTTTTGTGTTTGCTAACCTGTTCCAGACACTATCCTTGCCCCAAATTTTTATATTGCAGGACTACCTTTAAATAGATTCTCCCCCAACCCCCAACCCCCATTTCAAAGTCAGTAATTCTTCAATAAAAGAGATCGAAAACAGCTTAATGCACTATTTCATGTTTCAGACACGTAGCTTCATCCAGCGAGTCATCCATCGTGGTTTTCACTTTAATTCATCGTCAATGGATTATTAGCGTCAGCGAAGATACAAAACATGACACATAAATGCTTTAATATGTTTAAGGTTAATTATACTCTTGGTAAATTAACGAGAGTGTGACCAGTAAATAAAATACTTGCCAACTCTACAGGGCAAAGAGGTTCCAAAATGACAATATGGAGAACATTAACTGCTTCCTGTAGGAACTCAATTCTCCTTAAAATAGATCTATTCTGCTTAATTCCAAGTTTGTGGAAGACTCGAAGCAATTTCGAAAGGCTTTACACAAATACCGCATCTCATGAAGCGAACCAACATAACTGTAAAATTGAATAATGGGAGTCCGATTCAGAAACATACACAAACGACGTGTGCAAAAGATTACGTGGTTGCTTTGGGATTATTTGGACGAGAGGATTGCCTCCTTGTTAATTAAATGCGCTTTTACAGGTATATGAAACGTGGTAGATATCCCACTTAGATATTTGTTTATTAATGGACTTTTATCTATGATACTTATTTTAATCCCACTTTGTAACGAGAGAACAACCAAAATCGACAAGAGCATCCTGGCCAGGCACAAGAGTCTGAGTCGCTCAAAACAGGGAATAATTTTGTGCTTGTCATAAATTATGACCAGTTGACCGTGGTCATATGACCCATCACAGACTTCATGTGAAGTAAGAAGACAGGAATCAATTGGAGATTAAAGATACACTGACAAGCTTCGGAAATATCTAGAGTGCTGAGGCCGAAGGGTACATTTAAATCCCATAAGCAAATGTGCTCACAGAATTATTGTTATCAGCTTAGTATACCCGTTTATACGTCAATAGTTTAATTTAAATAAGAAATTCTTTTGAAGAGAACTATTTTTATGTTAATCACAAGTATAGGACTAGTTTATGAGCATCACGTTCCATATTTCCCTCCTTTGACAGTTAAAGGACCTAACACAATGCTCAAAAATGAGTTTTGTACTTGTAATCAATAAAAATCTGTCTCTTAGAGTCCTTTTACAAGGAAACTTCCTAGGAATGGTAGTATCTCCATCATTCCTACCAGTTCATACTTATTTATGGTAGCTTATGAACTCACCAAGTCAAAACACTATTAACGACTACAAAGAAGCTAATGTGTATCTGGTATATTTAGTTCCCAGATGGAGTTCAGATCCTAGCCGACTTCAGGGCGACCTTACTACTCTGTAGAGACCTACAGTTCGGATCCCATGTTAAACTGTTGGTTTGTATTACTAGAGTAGATTGGTAGCAAAACACTTATCAATTTATTGTTCATAGTTTTTAATTTGTTTTCAGTAATTTGCTTCCCAACATAAATAGTTTAAATGAATTTCATGAGCCCTCAAATTTGGGGTTAGTAAGATTTGTCCTGATAGAACTGGTCAACATCAATTAATTTTCAACAACCCCGTAACGTTTAACAACTCTTTTTTCTCTTGTGTGCTTTCCTCATTTTGTGCCCATTTTTCTTTTAAAATGAGATGAATTTAAAGAATACATTTTTAATTTCATTTTCCTCTTGCAGCAACATCGATTTTGCCATAGCCAGGATTAGTTCAGATTTGATCCCTGTTGCTCTCTGTATCTAATAACGGGCTCATGCTCTTGTTAACAGATTACTAGAATGAAAGTTTGCATAATCCTTCAACAACTCATACTTGTAAATCTATTAATATGACACCAAATAAACAATTTATCCCACACACAATACATACACACTGGCTGATATTTACTATGGGTTAAATAAACCGTGAGTTATATTTACCCTGGGAAATATATAACATGGATGAAATTCGTAGATGAGATTTAATGTGGGTGAAATTTCCATGAGCGAAATTTACCGAGTTGGAATTCCTTATGGATGAAAATTTCAAATTGAATGGAAGTTAACTTCCCCGTCCTGTTTGTTCGACATCTAACTGCCCCACCATCATTCCTCCTAACTTCTTTTTATTAACACCCGTTTATTTCTGTTTACTCCACCCTTTAAAATGATTCACTCCACCAAAATATCACTATCACCAAAATATCAGAGAATGGATGGTAGATGCACCAGCGGAAAAAATAAAAGATGTAAGAAGTCAATCTTCTAACGCGAGACCGCAACTGGATTTAATGTTATTATTTGCGTTCTTGGGATTATTATATCGGAAAGCGAGTTTTAAACTCATCAGCTGTCTCTGATTACCTATTGGGCATGACAAGGGTAACAGTAGAAAGCGAGTCTTTCCAATGTTAAAGGCTGGCAATGGGGGACTATGTATTCGGACATGAGTAAATTTTCTTGAAAATACTGGTCTTCTTAGGATGCTAAAAAGATTCAGGATTGTGATAATGAGTGCTCTCAAAATTCTCTCAGTTAACAACATAGGAAAATAAGGAGTCTTCAAAAGGCTAATTAATAGCGTATACGAGGCAGCTCCTGTCCCCATCACCCAGTTCAATCGCACCTAACAATACTCACCCATAAATATATCCAGTCTATTCTGAAAACCTCACAGGGAGGACGCTTGAAGCACATCGATTTGTAAACCACGTTCACCCAATCTCTTCCCTAAACCTAAACTTGTTCAGCTTAAACCCATTGCTACGTTTACTATCCTGTTCACTAAAAATAAGATCCTATATCTCCCTATATATAACTTTTTACCCAGTTAAAGACTTTAATCACACTTTCAATCATACTTTTAATCATACTTTAATCATACTTTTCTCCTCTCTAACTTATGAAGATTTAGTGTCCTAAGCCTTTCAACATAAGGTAAACTCCTCAGCCCATGAATAATCCCAGTCATCCTTCTTTGCACACACCCAAGCAAACCAATATCCATCCTATAATACGGTGATGGAAATTGCATAGCATCGTCAAGGTGAGGTGCAACTAATGCAAGACACGGTTTCAAAATGACATCAGCACTCCTATCACTTAACCTCTCCCAATGCATATCCTACCATTATTACACACGTAGGCATTATTACAAATCTACACAGTATTATAAACATTGTTAAATGTCACTTTCCAATTGTTATGTACATCCATGGTACAATTATAACCCTATATTTCTTTCACTAAAGATATATTTCTAACATTCAAAGACTATTTTCAAAAGCACTAGTAATTAATTTTACACTTTATCATATCTTAACTTTAATGTCGCTTCATTTGATTTATTTGATGAACCATAAGCTTGTTTGTTTTTTAGTGTTTTTATTATTTATGTTTGTTTTTTAGTTAATCAACGTCCCAAAATTGAGTAGTTTCTTTGACTTTAATAGAATCTTTGAAGATGTTCCGATGTGTGGAGGACGCTCGAGCTTTGTCAGGCGATAGTGGCCATGTTGTTAAAGTGACATCTGGCAACCTCACTGTGAACTGTTCAGTAGTACTTGGCAAGTTAGGATGGAAGATTATAGCGTTGAATAGCGTTTGCAAATTATAAAATGTTATTATCAAAATTAGTGCTCCGCTCGACAAACGTTCTGCGCATTGCGTGATTTCTATCCTCGCCACAATCGTCCTGCCGAGTCCACTGTTCGGCGCTTGGTGGCCAAATTCGAGGCAAAAGGGTCGATCAACAATCAGCCAACACTCGTGGGTCGCCGAAACGCAAAGTCTGCTGAAAACATCGCTGCCGTAAATGAGAGTGTACGGGAAAATCCGAGGCAGTCAATTTCTCGTCGTTCACAAGAACTTTGCCTTTCTGCGACTTCAGTTTAGCGAATTATACGTAGTGACTTGGCTCTGCACCCGTACAAAATCCTACTTACCCAGTAACTTAAGGTAAACGAACATAGACGACGCCGTGTGTTCGCTGATTGGGCTCTAGAGCAGTTGGAAGTTGCCCCAAATTTCCCTCAAAAAATCATCTTCAGCGACGTGGCCCATTTTTGGATAAATGGATTTGTGAACAAGCAAAATTGTCGAATTTGGGACGAAAACAATCCACATGAGATACACCAGCACCACTTGCATCCCAACAAAGTCACTGTTTGGTGCGGATTTTCGTCTAACGGAATCATCGGTCCGTATTTTTTTGAAAACGAAGATGGGATTGCCATAACTGTCAACGGCGAACCTACAGATCGATTATAAGCAACTTCTTGTGACTTCAACTGGATTATATGGATACTCACGACATGTGGTCCTAACAGGACGGCGCTAAGTGCCACACTGAGCACGCCACGATGGACATTTTTCACCAGTGATTTCAGGGCAGGGTCATCTCGCGCGGCGGCGACGTCAATTGGACACCAAAATCATGCGATTTAACGCCATTAGACTACTTTCTTTGGGGCTACCTTAAATCGCAGGTCTATGCGAATAATCCGCAAACAGTTGATGTCCTCAAAGTCAACATAACGAACAGCATCCAGCAAATTCAGCTAGATTTATGTGACAAAGTCATCGAAAATTGGACCTCCCGATTACGTTCCACCAAGCGAAGCCGCGGCGGACATTTGAACGACCTCATATTCCACACTTAATGCCATAAAATTTACTTTCAAATTTAAAATAAATTGAGTGCATATATCACACACAACTTGTTTTATTTAGATTTAAAAATAGAGCGACCTTATTGAAAGACCCTATATAACGAGTATATATGGAAAAAATCCAAGATAAATTGGTGCAGTTAATGTAGTGGCATTATTTGACAACTGATATACTTCAAGTCTAGCGTGACACTCTTCATCCTCGAACTGGGAGACCAGAATCCAGGATAGCTTCTAACCAACCGAAAAAAAAAACTGGTTTCAAAGTTACCCTTTATGTTAGACTTGTTTACCGTAATTGAAAATCGTTATTATTAATATATTAACAGCGTTATCTTAGCCAAATACATTCGAGAGCATTTCAAATGTATTTGGCTAATATATATATATATATATATATATATATATATATATATATATATATATATATATATATATATATATATATATATATATATATATATATATATATATAATATATATATATACCCTATATTTTAAAACGGGATTTTTAGAATATATATATTTTTTTTAAATAGTGGCCAAGTAAATTGGTATGAATTCCCAGTGCATTCTTTACATCCCCTCCTTCTGCCCACCTCAATTTCGCCCCTCTTCCCAAGTCTCTTCCCCCTCTTCCCCTTTATTTGCCCCCTCCTGTCTCCCTATCCTCATCCTTTATCTCTCCCTCTCTCCAACCTCCCCCTACCTCCTCTCCATCTGCCTCCTCTCCCTACCCCGCCTCACTTTTCTACTTCCCTCTCCCCCCACTATCTCTATCTCCCCTCAAACTCCTCCTTCCCCCTCCCTCTCCCTCACCCCCATCCATATTCTCTAATTCTTTATCCCCCACCATGTCCTCCCTCTCCCCCCACCCCATCCATATCCCCTAATTCCCTAGCCCCCATCATGACCTCCCTCTCCCCCACCCCCATCCATATCCCTTAATTCTCTATCACCCACATGTCCTCCCTCTCCCCACTCTCCTTTCCCTCTGCCCCCTCTCCATCTTCCCTCTCTCCCCATTTCTACCCTCATCTATCTCTCCCCTTTCTATCCCCCTTCTCTCTTCCCCTCCTTTGTCCTCCTCTCTCCCCCACCTCTTTTCCCTTGCCCCCTCTCCCATTGACCCCCACCCCCCCACCCTCCACCTTCCCCACTCTTTTCACCTATATCTACCCCTCCATCTTTATCTAACTATCTCATCTGCCCCTCACCCTATACTCTCTTATGGCTAGAGTGTTGGAGAGGCGGGGGGGGGGAAAGGGTAGGAGTAATTATTGGGGTGGGGGGAGACAGAGCGCAAAGTGTATATTTTTAGAACGTGATTTTTTTAATATGTTGTTATTTTATTATATGTAGCTTAGTTTAGGAATGAGAGAAGGAATGTTGAGAAGGGGGAGAGATAAAGGGATTAGGGAAGATTGGGACGAAGTAGGGGGAAGAAATGGGGTAGGGAGAGAAGTAGGTGATGTGATAGAGGTAAATGAAAAGGGAGATGAGAGGTTAGGTGAACATGGAGGTGAGGGGGGTAGAGATGATAACAATCGATTTAAAAGATCAAATAGGCTGGTACTAAGCAAAGCGAGGCGTAAGCTCCCCATGTATGGGAGAGGTTGAACCATGGCTCATATATATATATATATATATATATATATATATATATATATATATATATATATATATATATATATATATATAACACATTTTAGAGATAGTTTGTTTTGGGGAAACCATATTCTAATCATAAAAATGAAGACCCATGATCACACAACGAGTAACATTTATTTATCACCGACGTTTCGTTCCGTAATTTGGAACATTTTCACAGAGCAGCTATGGTTCTTTCAACCTCGCTCATTTCGTCCCCACTGACCCCGTCTGCACCGGTAGTGGACACATCATTCGCCATCGATAACCGAGAGGACTTCTTAAAGCCTCCTCCAGGAAATGAGAGGGCTAACAGCCCTGAAGGGCGCATTATAAATACCTATTATTATTATTATTTAGGGGAATCCTGCCGCCTTAATTTCCCCTTTTCCTTTGGATAATGGCAATGTATAGCTTCCGAAACTGCATACATGCTTCCGCAAATTCTACCACAAACAGGAATTCTGTACTGTTGGACACAACCCCCAACCATCATATATACCTACACACTCACGATAAACAGGTACAAACACGCGTATGGCCACTTATGTACGTACATATTTATGGCGTATACACACATGCTAACAACACATGAACATAAATACTTATACACCCGCTTATGTCCCATACACATATGTCAATGACACCCACGCAGCGCACAATCCACAAAAGTAGAGAAGCGTAAGCGCTCTCCCCGAATCGCTCCCAGTTCTTAAACGCCGCATCCCATCTTTTCTCTCCCGTCCGCCTAAGCCACTTCCGACCCATGGAGGAAATGTCAGGAAACTCGGAGGGGCGGGCCAAGGGGCGGAGATGCCAAATTTACTTGGCCCTTGCAACCTCACTTTCCCAGCCAAGTCCTTTGTCCCGCATCTCTTCCAGAACACATTTCCGACCAGCCCGGAAAAAATCTTTAAACTTTGCCCTATCGCTGGTGAAAATCGCCAAATATTGATAGAGTGGACAGCCCTCCACCCCACCCCCACCGAGTTAATCGGACCGTGAGATTGCCTGAGGAAGCTCATCGCTCTATCGGCCAATGGGAGCGAAAGAGTGCGAAGTACATCTCGTTCTCACACAAACCCCGTTTGGAAAGGAAAAAACAACAAACACCCAATTTATCGCATATAACTACAGTGCAATGTATCCCTAAAATGCCAATAAAAGCCATTTATAAATTGAAGTATACGGATCGCTATGGTGTACATACACGATGAAAGATAATTATATTTTCATGCTAGCAAATACACGTACGTATACACAGGTACACATGAATATTGAAAGGCCGCCGAATTGAATATATTTAAATGTTCCATTTCCATGGGAATTGAAGTTTCCTCACTTTCCGATGAGACACCGGGTGTAGGAAGAAAATGAGAAAAAAAAGTGGCCCCCACTTGAATACGCAATGGAGTAGTTTTTATGCTCAAAGGAAACTGGCCTAACCAATAAGGGCATTCCAAATAACAAATGAGAGGACGGAGAGATGAGGGGGGGAATGGGATTATATTTTATTCCTTTACAAAAATTGGTATCTTAACCAGAAAGGTTTCCAAAGAGGCTCTAAAACAAAGTGGTAAGGTTATGGGAGGTAAATATATGTGTAAGATGCATCAAACAAGTAATCGAAGGTGGTGTCTATTTTTTGCGCTTAGAAGATTGGAAGGATTTCAAATGAACAGACAGGCAAAGTGGAAGAAGGAAAAAAAAGAAGATTTAAAATCATATAAGTATCAGTAATACTTTATTATAGTCCAACCAGGCAATGGCTTCGCCATTTTCCCCTTAAATCTAAAAAAAAGCAGCCATGGTTAAATTTTATAAATTTTCTGAACTTCGCCAATTATAATCATCATCATCATCATCATCATCATCATCATCGTCACTAACTCTATAATTTAAGAAGGGGATTATTTTTAGTACTTGAATAATAATTTCATCTTAGTTTGGTTATGACTTATGTTTTTTTATCGAAGTTATTTCTAATAATTATTTTATAATATCAAAAACAAAATGGTGAAGTTCAGAAATAAATATAAGTATCGAAATTTTGTGAATTTTTTAAAACCCAAAGAATTACAAATGGTGAATTTCTGAAAATTTATAAAAATTGAACTATGGCTGCTTATTTTAGATTTAAAATTTTTATCTTAGTAGCGAAGCGCAAGCTCCCTTCGTAGGGAAAGGTGGCGAAGCCATTGCTTGGTAATTTTAAAAAGCAACTCTAAACTATTTCCTCCCTTTCAAAATATCACGTTGCTAAAATATAGTTATAGAAGAAGATATATAAAAATAAATTTTCTGAACTTCACCATTTATAATTCTTTGGGTTTTAAAAAATTCACAAAATTTCGATACTTATATTTATTTTTTAACTTCACCATTTTGTTTTTGATATTATAAAATAATTATTAGAAATAACTTTGATAATCTAAACGTAATTCATAACCAAACTAAGATGAGATTATTATTCAAATACTCCCAAAAATCCCCTTCTTAAATTATAGAGTTAGTGATGATGATGATGATGATGATGATGATGATGATAATGATTAACACGGTATATGCTCCTTCCTAAAAAAAACTACTAGTTCCTACTAATTTCGTGTCGAGAAAAGTGATGAGAATTAGAGGAAGAAATGGCAATTGCTGAGGTAATTGCACTTGACAAGATGGCGGGTAGACACATTTCCAACCAGATGAACAAAGATTGAGGTGTACCACCTTTAATCCAACCTGGCAAGAAAAACACGTGTAAAATGTTGGAAACGACAGACCGAACGTGAGTCTAGGGTAAGAAGAACACCCCCTCTCGTCATAAGACCTAGATGCTTCCCAATAGTGCCGTCTCCTATTACGAAAGGAACCTTTCCATATAAATCCTATTGCTTGGAGTCGCGGGCATTCAATGGGGAATACGATAGAAGGGAAAAGAAAAAAAAAGAGGAGTAAAGTGAAGTCATGGGTAGGAAGAAGAGTCAAGTCATACTTTAAGAGGAGAGAAAGAAAAGCCTTCCAGATACACTAAACCCAACTACAACAGAAAATAGCGAGAAGGAAGAAAGATCTAAATAATAGATTATATATATATATATATATATATATATATATATATATATATATATATATATATGGTATTGCAAAAGTTCTGTTACACTTGTTATGACGCTATCAATAAAGGACACAATTATAGTTTTTGTTGCAGTTAGACACTTTTTTATTGTTTTATTTTATAAATATGTTTAAATTATAATATTAATCAATGTGGCTTACTTCGACGCCGAGCACGCTCTCTTGGTAAGATCTGAAGGCCACGTTGCGAACGAAATTCTTCCTCATGGTGTCCCACATGCGGTTGGCGGGGGATTTTAGCTCGTTGAATCTGTTATGTTGGACCTTGCAGGTCTTGGCTTAGACATGCGCCAATACGTTGTAGTCGATTGGATTGAGGTCGGCGACTGCGATAGCCAAGTCCTTCACCAGAAGTACACTTTTACACAGTCTTAACCATGTGGCCCGAGGCACCATCTCACTGAAAAACTAAGTCCGCCTTTTTCGTGATCTTTCTCACCCAGGGCAGGACTTTTTGGTCCAAGATGTCCCTTGTAATCAGCCGCACTGAGCCTTTCACCGGCCACGAACCATACCAGCAGCATTTTCTCGCCAATCGAAGATACGACAGACGCTGGGCATCATCCTATAGGCCTGGTGTTTGATCGTTGACACACTACGGGCCTCGGAGGCATCTTAGGCGAAGCTTACTACGCGCCCGTTCTGCTTGTTGACTCCTCATCTCGCTTTAAAGCGGTGACCCCGGACTGACCCTCGAATTCCCTATACACAGATTTTTGCAATACTCTCAACTTTACTCAATGGAACTGCAATCATAGATAACGGCATCTCAATAATCACGGACCTATTCCAACGATTTTGCGATCAGACGCAGACAGCACTACTCCCCATCAAATGGGTACCTCAACTCTATCCGATGCTCAACATCCAGGTCGTGCAACCCTCCTACAATCGGATCACTCTTCTGTAAGTATCGCGATGCCATCAACTTTCAATTTGCTCCCGAATGTATGGTACCAACACCCATTCTCTAGCCGACACAAAACTCTCTCAAATGACCTATGCAACATTACAACCACGAAAGTTAGCGCATATTTATCCGAAAGCGAACGAGAAGTTTCAGAGCCTCTCGTGCTAAAGCAAGAGTGCGTTCGGAAGGAGGTTATATCACAATGCTACCATTAAGATACAATCAACGCCCACAATATATCCCTCTGCCGTCCCAGAAGAGTGATATGTTATGTGTGAAGAAAACACCGAAGTAGAGACAACATGTTGTAATTGGCTATGTTTGTGGTGATCTACGTGGCCAAAGGTGTCTGCGTGAATGCTCAGATTCGACACACCGCCTCATTGGCGGCTGCCCTATGCGAGCGCCGAAATTTGTACGATATTCTATCTTCGGGAATCGAATTCGGTACCCAGAGCGTGTAAATCCAACGTATCATCCTCTAGGCTTACTAAGTCTCGATATCCTATAGTCATGTTTGTCTTCTATTTATTATGTTTTTATTGTTATTCTTAGGGTTCCGTTCCTCAGTTTTCGTCGGTTTTTGGTGTTTTTTTTATTCAGTCTCAAATATTTTCTTCCATTTATTAGGACTGCCTAAGGATATGAGTTCAATCTTCATGTTTAACATTGTTGTTTCTTAAGATTCAACCAAGTTTTCTTACCATCCTTCAATTCAATGTTATTTCGTTGATTTTCCTTTCCATGATGTCCTCAGCATGCACCTGTCACCATTGGAATACTTCTGGGCTTTAGTTGGATCACACGATTTCATCAGTAAAACGAAGATGGGCTAATTACGAGGATTTCTCACAAATGCTCATTCTCTTTTTATCCTCTAGGATCCTGAAAATTATTTATATATATTTTTGTCACCCTTGGAGACAGCAAGGTGGGGTTTAAATCCATGCCATCAACCACTTCACGTTTACCAGACCACTACTCAAACAGACTGGAAAACTGGAGTAACCCTCTCTTATTCCTCCTTTTATATATATTTTTCAACTGGGTGCAGTAAAAATAACAGTGCTGGCTTTGGCCCGGCTAAGCTTTGCACATACATGACTGAGACCTGGACATTGTATATCCAGCAATTCCCAACGCCCTTCTCGTCATTGCTTCCTGCAGCTTCGCCACAGTATCCCACCCAATCTAGAGTGCACCTATATTTCAATCACCATTCGTCCCCCTCTCTCTCTCTCTCCTCTCCAATTTTACATTGGGATTAATAAAGTTTTACGAAGCTCAGCAGGGTTATTTTAGATCGTTCATCCTACTCACGTATACATAGGAAGTTGTATGCAAACAAACATCAAATGCAATTGGCAATCAGTTAAGAATCCTTCTATTTTTAAGGAAAGTCATAGGAACCAAAACCCTTTCAACTTTGGGACTCTTTTCGAATACAAAGGTAAAAACAATTTAGTTCTTAACCGTAATCGAGAGTAACAGAAATATTACCTTCCTATCAGCGAGGCATAACAGGTGTTGCTTTGGGATGTCCATTGAGGTCGATGATGACGGATGCCCTCAGTTGAGGGCATCAAACTTGCACTAGGTTTAAATGGGTAGGAATATGTGCAGTCTTCGGACCCGTATCTTAACCGAGGGGAGAAGGACCCTGGTGGCAGGCGAGGCTCGAGACAACAAGGCTTTATCCTCGGCTGCAGGGAGCTACCAAGACACCGGTCTGTTGCTACTCGCCTATAGGCACTCCCGATACTGGTTTGTGATCGAGGTATCCTGCCTCTAGCCTTTGCTTAAAATGGCCGAACCCACAAGGCAGTGGAGGGTGGGAGTGCAGTGGTTGATAGGCTCCAGAGCATGTCAACACACCGGTGGGTCTGCAAGCCGTACCTCTGGGGATATGCATTAAATCCACAAGATTGGAGGGCTGCCTTTTTCCAACATCAATTTTCAACTCTTTCCGAAGATGTTCCATGGAATTTAGGTCTGGGAACTCGCTAAGCGACTCGAGGACAATAATACGATGCCTATTAAGCTGTATCATACATAAAACGAAGTTCAAGAATTACCTTGATGTTTAGAGAATCAGCAGTTTAACATTACCTAATTTAATGACCGCGAAACCTGATGCCCTTTTGCAACTACTTGATTTTATAGAGAAGGGATGCATGAGTTCGACGAGGGATATTTTTACCAAGTTGTACAAGAACAAAAGGTTCTCATGAGTATAAAGTCTCATTTAATAAATGTTTATGCATCAAAAGAATACGAAACTATAATTATCCTTAACTCTATAATTTAACTTAGTGAATTTTGGAAATTTTTGAAAATGTTTTTTTTGCAGAGTGGACAAGTAACCTTTCATGTTTTTGAGTTTAGGTTTATTTGAAACTTTTATTCGCAGGGCTGTTTTTTGTATGTTTTGAGCTTTTATCAAAGTTCTTTCTAAGAGTTCAGAAAATAATAAATATAATTATCGAATGATTTGGAATGAAAAAACATACAAATCGTGAAGTTCAAAAAATGTATTAAAATTAGGGCTTTGGTGTTTTTTTTACTATCATTTCGTATATAAAACAAATTTAGAGGAGAAAAGAGATCTGGCGAAGGTTTTTCTATATATCAAACCGGGTGAAATAACTTTAAAAAAAAGGTTTCAGGGTGTCTATGTTGAAAAAAGTGTTTGGAAAATTCTCAACCATATATAAATCTTCAAGGGATAAAGACAATATAATAAAAGGTGAAATAACTTTTAAAAATGTTTCAGGGTATCTATGTTGAAAAAGGTGTTCAGGGTGTTAAAATAAAGAGTCTATAAAGGGGATTAAAAAAAGCGGTTTAGAATAGCAAATAGGCCGTAGGCCACACGCCGAAGGAGTGCCTGTGGAACCAAGTTCTTTCTGTAAGAAAGAATACGAAGTATGGCTTGTTCGCCTCATATTTGAGGTTGTTAACAAGACATTCATATTCAAATATTAAGAACTTCTTAGAATGATGGAAAATCAAGAAAAATTGCGCCTTTTATTCAATAAGTTTTTGTACAAATTTGAAACATCTAGAGCGCTTCAATTTTATATTAAGCACCAGGAAATGGCTTCGCCAACATCCCCTACGGGGAGAGCTTGCGCCTCACTACTAAGATTAAAATTTAAAATCGAAAAAAAGCAGAAATGGTTAAATTTTTAGAAATTTTCTAAACTTCGCCAATTATAATAATTTTAAAAAGGAACTAAACTAAATTTCCCCCCTTTCAGAATATCACGTTGCTAAAATATAGTTATAGAAGATATAATAAAAAAGCAGCCTTGCTTAAATTTTAATAAATTTTCTGAACTTCACCAATTGCAATTCATTTTCTTTTGAAACATACTAAAGCATTGGATAATCATATTTTTTTCTGAACTTAACCATTTTCTATTTTCAAACTCTAAAGAAATTCATAAAAATTACTTTGATAAAAATTAAAAATATACTTACATAGTTGATAACAAACTAAGATAAAATTATTATTCAAATACTTCCCAAAATCCATTTCTTAAATTATAGAGTTAGTGATGATAATGACAAGATTAGGGGCTTCGCCATTCCTCCTTACAGAAGGATCTTGCACTTTGAAGGCAAACTTTCGGTCTGTGGCCTACGGCCTATCATGATTTTTTTTCCATTCAGATTTGCTCTAATGATTTCAATGCCAAAATTTTAATAAATTTTCTTAACTTCACCATTTGTAATTCTTTTAGTTTTAAAAAATTCACCAAAGTTCGATACATATATTTATTTCTGAACTTCACCCTTTTACTTTTTTGATATTATAAAGGAATTATTAGAAATAACTCCGATAAAAATTGTAAATATACTTAGGTGACAATCGAACTAAAAGAAAAACTCTTATTCAAACCTTCAAAAAATCTCGTTCTTAAAATATAGGGTTATGGAGGATTAACAGAATCCTAAGGAAAAAATAGGCAAACAAAAGTGTTTGGGACTTTAAACACGACAGTACTAAAGCTTAGAACTACTCATATCCATAATGTAAAAATATATAGAAAACAAAAAAAGAGGTATTACATAAATTTGGGATTAAAAGAACAAAAAGCATAAAAGAACAACAGAACCAGACCAACTGAAAGCCAAACAAATAATGAAAGACAAGGGGCTGACGTTGCAAAGAAATACCTCCGACAGTCATCGCATCGCATCTTTCTCTTAACACTTGGTGCAACTCGAGGAGGATTAGATTAAGATCTTGCTGTGTGTCTTTAAGTATGATGAATACGGGTTTTTCGTTATCGCAGAATTCCAAAGAGTGGAATTTGGGTTGTGTATTCAACAAAGTTTCTTTCTTATCTTCCCATTTTGGGGAGCAAAAATAGCAAAGCATACTGACAATAAGAGAGTAGTTACAGCAAATTCATTGCTACTTAGGAAACACTGTTAGATGGGAGACATTGGTAGCTCCATAAAAGCTTCTAGACTTGTTATTTATGATGTCCAGACCAAAGATCAAGACGATCCTCTCGTCGCACCTAGATAAAAAGATCCTGAACTGGAGGTCATTTTCTAAGAAGTACAGAAAAATGCTTAAAGAAACGTTAAATCTGACAACAGTGCATGCATGAAAAGGAAGGCTAACTTGAAGATCACTATCATATGCTTGTATTCATCCGCTTTGTCAAGCAGGAATCATTGGCGTAAGAACTTCTTTTGTACAAAGAATTGCTTCGAATCTCAAAGGCTCGGAGTTCTTTGGATTATCTTCTCAAGGCTTCGATAGGGTAGGATTATATCGATGGTGCCCTATCCATAATTTAAAAAAGCACGTATTCACATCTTTGTGAAATTAAAGGCACCTCAATGAGTATCTTAGCCTAAATTTTGCACAAAATTACTTATGCATCCCCAAACCTGCCATCTTCGCAGAAAAAGTCTTAAAATCGAAGATTTTTTAAAAATTTTAGGAGCCTATCTGGCAACTACCCACTTGGGCACAAGTTGCCGCACTCATGACAGCCTAGCACTAGGCTACTTTAAAATATGAATATGAAATACAACAACAAAAAAAAATTAAAATTTCAGCAAGGAAGAAGCAAGCTCCGGCGTCGGGGAGGTCTCCCCGGCGCAGGAAACTACGACCTACAAAGAAAACAACAAAAAAACTTAGTTAAATAAAAGGGAGAAGGCCGGCCACCCCTAAAAGTCTATAAGCCCACCAGCCAATGTGCACGAACTCGTCCCGAGTACAAGGGACAGGCGGTAGTGACCCCGCCCATCCAAGTAGCGGGAGAGGTAACGGGCATGGAGATCGCCCAGACTGGAACATTCAACAAGAATATGACGAACAGTCTGGGGGACAACGCAGTCTTCACAGTAAGGCGCTGGCGAGCGCTCCATCAAATGGCGGTGCGTCCCGCGAGTGTGTCCAATTCGAAGACGACAGAAAGCATCATAAAGCCTTCGCTGTATTGAGGAGTAGGTCCATGGGAACAGCCGCGGCGCAATGGCACGTAACTTTACGTTCCCTTCGAGCGTATCCCATCTTATTTGCCAAGCAGCTCGAAGAGCTGCCCGTATTCGTGCCATGTAGTCGGTGTGAGGAAGAGCGAAACGCTGTTCTGGTCGCAAAGTCCTCGCGGACTCTTTGGCGCCCTCATCATGGCGCTCATTCCCCGCAATTCCTACATGTCCAGGAACCCAGCAGAAGATAATCTCGACATCCGCCCGTCTTGTCAAAACCATGGCGGCGCGGATTTCGCAAACTAGGGGATGCGTCGATTCCAATAACCCGAGAGCACTTAGGGCGCTTTGTAAGTCGCTATAGATCACAATCCGGCCCCCGAACCGGGTACGTCGCATTATCTCCCACACCGAGCGGTGTATTGAGACCAGCTCGGCCGTGAAGACAGACGTAGCTCCCGGCAGAGTCCCGCTGACTTCAAACAGAGGGGGTACGGCGTGGAAGCTGATACCCTCTTCGGAATTGGAGCCATCCGTATACACTGGCACTCTTCCAGCGTGACACGAGGTGTGCTCCAAAAATGTCGAACGCAATACTCCCGGCGCTATAGAAGCTTTAGGAGCACAGACGTGGCGACAAATAGCCAAATGTTGTACCCTCCAGGGTGACGTCCTTGGCAGAACCAGGGTTGCCACCGGCAGGAGAGCTATACCTCAATCTCCAAGGAGTTTCCTAGCCCTAAACCCAAATGGCTTAGGGTAGGACTGGCGTCTCTTGGTGGCATAGGCACCGTCGAAATCAGCAGCGAATGCAGTGAGAGCTGTTGGTGACTAAGGGATGCGCCGAGCTCAGGCGTACAGGCGAATAATGCATTGTGCACGGCGCAGAGTGAGTAGCATCTCCCCAGCATCGACTAGTAGGCTCTCAATGGGGGAAGTGAGGAAGGCACCGTTCGCAAGGCGAAGGCCGGTGTGGTGGATCGAGTCCACCTTTCGCAATGCACGCTCGGCTGCAGATGCATAAAACTCGCTTCCGTAGTCGAGCTTCGAACGAACAAAGGATCGATAAAAAAGTAAGGCAGTAGGCCTATCAGCGACCCAGGCGTTGAACGTCACGGAACGAAGAATATCCATGGCGCGGATACAAGAGATCTTAAGGCTGCAAATATGAGCCTCCCAGGTGAGGCGTTTGTCAAATACGAGACCAAGGAATCAGTGGAATCCACCACTTCCAGGCGCACCCCATTTAGAAATAAGTTTGGGTCAGGGTGGAGCCTCGAATGGCAGCAGAAGTGCACCAGAGGTGCAGCACCACCTTAGTCTTGGCCAAAGAAAACCGAAACCTGTGCGCTTCGGCATAGCAAGAGACGTGCTCCAATGCATGTTGGAGTCGATGCTCCAGAGTTGGCATTTGGGCCACGCCAAAAGAGATCGAAAGGCCGTCCTCGTAGAGCGTAGCGAAAAAATCTTCCGGCAACACCAAGGTGATGCCGTTTATGCTCAGAGCAAAGTGTGTGACACTGAGGACACTTCTCTGCGGGACGCACTCCTCCTGCTCCATTAAGCCAGAGAGGGCTCCCCCCAGCCATACGCGAATCGATGATCTCACAAGAACTCAGATATAATGATTGGGAGGCGTCCCCTCGCCCCTATCCTGTGGAGAGTCTCCATGATACCGTATCGTCATGCGGTATCATAGGCCTTCTTCAGATCGAAAAACACGGTGGCGTAGTGCTGTCTCCAAAGGAAGGACTCACAGACGGCATTTTCCAGTCGGAGCGGAGCATCCGACGTGGATTGGAACTTGCGGAAGCTGCACTGCGCAGAACACAAATGGCCTCCGCTGTCCAGGAAAAAGGCTAATCTAACATTTACCAATTTCTCCATCAACTTGTACACGCAGGAAGTTAGAGAAATTAGGCGGAAACCGGCCGGGGTAGAATAATCTTTCCCCAGTTTGCGAAAAGCTAGCACAGTAGCAATTCGCCAGGAGTCTGGGAGATTACCCTCTTCCCAGATCCTGTTGAACAAATCTAAAAGAAACGCCATGCCTCACTCACCCACGGTTGAAGCATGGCGTACGGGACATCGTCCGGATCATGAGCGGTGTCCGTGCACGAAGCAAGAGCGGAACGAAACTCACTCAGAGTAAACCTGTCGTTGAATAGTTCTCTGCCTCTGGAAGTAAAGTCCAGCCGGCGGCCTTCCGCGATATCACGACGCGCATTGAATGCTGGCGGAGCAGCATCCCGGCTAGAGAATGCGGAAAAAGCTGTCGCAAAGGATTCTGCCACGGACGCTGGGTCCGAGATTCCGGTCCCATTCTCCTGGAGAACGAGATAACTTGCCCCGAATTCTTTTGACTCGCTTCCACACCTATGTTGAGAGCTCTTCCCGTTAAGTGAAGACACGTATGCTCGCCAAGAAGAGCGGAGGGAAGATAAAAATAATAAATTTATATGCTGCAATTCCTAAAATCAAAGAAGGTTGTAGCAAAACACAAAGTTCTATTCTTTGAAGGAGTAAAGAAGCAAACTATCGCATCAATTTGATGATGAATGCTTTCTAACCAAATAGTTTTTTCCTGATGTTGTATGTAGTCAGCTAGTACAGGGGCCTGAATATCTTCAATCTAGGCTAGATGTGAATAAAGTACAGGCTAAAAAAGGTGGTGTTATTAGATGGTCCACCTTTTAGCATTGGTAGGAAAACTGTGAAAATTCTCAGGAGTCAAGAAGGAATTAATCTAACCTCGTACCCTTCCACGGCACCTTGCAAATCAAAATGATGCAAATAGTCTCATCGTCTATTTTTTTATATCATTTCTGGCGGCCGCAAGTCAAGGAAGAGCCACCGAAATTACAAAAACATACCCTTAAGCAAGTTCGATCCCAAACTAAATTAAAAAAAAGTAAAAGGAAAAAACATCAACAAAAACAACAGTGACATCATACAACAAAAAATAAATATCTGGAGCTTTCGCTAGCCTAGCGGATAGCGCTATATTTCTGACGTCAAGGCGGGGAGTCAGTCACTGCGAGCGCGAACACAAAGCTTATATGCGACCTCATGAGTTGGGTGCCCGATGGAAGGATACACTGATACTCACTCTCGTGGGAGTAAGTTTTCTAAAGTTACCATCATGCACATAGGCAATCGCTAGAACGCTATCATCCCCTACCCCTTCACAGTGACCTATAATCACTCTCTCCTCTCTTCCGGAACAGAGTGCCCCTATGTGACCCACATCTGCATACCCCTGAGGCGGAACCGGTGCACTTACCCTTAGGTTCATGAAGAATTTTTTCATGGCTGGTTGGTTTGAAAAAGGGAAAATATAACCAGGGCACCTCATCTAAGAAAATGAAAGTCGGTACAATGGTGCTTTCCATCTCACGAGTGTCATTCTTATCTTTATGTACACTTTATTTTCCAGTAAGAGGATCTCGATAACAACGCAAGGTTTCAATGCTGCTTGCAACCAACCACTCAAATATTTAAATACTATAGAAGAGATCCGCCTCCCTTAAAGACCCAATCTCACCACGATCCGGTGAGCATGACTCCTCTCCGAGGAATGGTGACATGCGCTAGCGCCACCACCCCTTACTACTGCAATAGTTTCCCTTCACAAAGCTCCCCCCGATTAGCACATTCAACCAAAAAGTGTGTTACTGTTTGTAGAGGGGTGGGGAGCAAGTAATCTTGACAAAAAGGATCAGCGGTGAGCTCCATCGGAAGACGATGCGTCCTACGAGTGTGTCCGAATCGGATGCGACAAACTTTGATCTCTCAAATAACTTGGCTCTATTTTAAGTGAATGATGATGTTAAGACTCTTTTTAGAGACCTGTAAAGGCAATGTTTCTGACTAAATATTCTGGGCATAACCCAAAACTAGGTATCAATTTTTCGGCAGACGAGTGCAATTTTGCTTAGCGGTCTACATCCACTAGTTACTTTAATCTTCCATAATCTTCCGTAATCTTCCATAAGATTCATTTGTATAATAATAATAGTATCATAGTATGATATATTCATCTTGTCAATGAAAGTACAATAAAATACTACAGTTATTTAAGGTTTTAATCTGACTTTATTGTTTCATAATTACAACCATTTGGGATGGCGCTTCGAGATGGGTAACCACAAATTCAAGAGGATGCAACTCTAAATTTGTGGGTTGATTCGATTTACTCTATAATCTTAAATATACAAATAATAACTACTAAATCATTTAATATTTTTATAAATTTAAAATAAATTATATTAACTTTAGTTCCTTTTTACTGACTTTTGCAAACGAAAAAAAAAGTAACACGATTTTAATTAAAAACAAGCAATTTATAAGTATTATTATCCTGGTACCAAACGAAAGTATGTGAGGAATAATAATGATTATCTTTTAGCAAGAAATGAATTAGGAAAATTACCGAAAACAAAAAAGTGTGTTAACCAATGTTTTGGAGAAGAAAGCTTAAAACCGATTTTTGAAAACAGCTTTGTATGGAAAATGGCAGGGTTAGATGTGAGTGATGGTAACTGAAAAGCACATAACCCTGGAAACCAAAAGGGGAGAATCCCTGGAGTAATCGGTTCGATGAACCTCGCAAATATCTACTTCGTGCTTCTGTTCCGTAATGAAGCAAGTTACACTTTCATAGAAAAAAGCTCCGCAAATTAATATCCGAAAGAACCATAGACTTCCATCGTTTAAGGTCTTCCGAACCTACACCCTGGGAAGGGGTAGATAAACAATAGTACACTAACCTCTATTCAATGTTTTTTCCTAAATAGCGTGAAAATGGAATTCGACAGAATAAAATAGCAAATGTAATCAAATGGGAAAATCAAAATGTAGATTTAGTTTATCTCTCACTCTCCGCGATTATCTCCTGCTTCCTGCCTTCCACTTAGCCAAAACAATGAGCTTTATACTGAAGCTAATTACTGCAAATGAGACTAAATTTATCCATTTCCTACAGTTCGTAGTAGCACGTCTTTTTAAAGCTTGGTTTGATCATTAAAAATAAAAGTGCATTTGAAGAAGGAAGACCTGGCTAAATCGTTAGCAATTTCGTATGCAAATGGAAACTGTTCAAAACTCTCATTCACTCTCCGATTATCTCATGTTTGTACATACATATCTGTGTAACGAAAATTATTGCACATAAAATTTCCAAATGGAGGCAATTTATTAAAAGAATAGCGCTAGATATGAATGTTTCGCTATACAACCGTACAGGCTCTATAAAGCACAGGAGTGAACGTATTATACATGCATCTGGCTAGAGATCCAATAATCGAGAAAAGAAGGGATATATGACGCAGGATGGCAATTTACGGAAGAATTTTGAATGGGAGAAAGGCAAAATGTGCCGGCCGAGCTGGATGGGTGAACAAATACTTGCTAAGCAGAAGGCATACGTGGAAAATAACGAATCTTGCTCTATTCCACCACCTCTCCTCCGATATAAAGTAAAATTTAAAAGTGCAGTATTTATCCATCGGAAGTAAAAGCTGGAGAGCAAAGAGCGTATTTCGCCATGAACACAAGAATCGGTGCTTATTTATTCCTCGAGAAAAAACAAACAATGAAGCCAAGTCACTGTGTGGACGAGGGGAAGCTTAGAGTCAAGACAAGGTAAAAGAATGGGGAAGTACCAAGATAAATGGGGGGTTTGAAGGGTTTTGATTTAAAATGAAAACCAAAGAAAGTTTTCCCGAATAACGTTTTTAAAGATTTTTTTTGTTGAGGAAGTGGTGAAGGCAGAAGAAGTGGAAATATGTAGAAGATATGTACACAACCTCTGGAGGGGCAAGTCACCCCAACTCAGCGCCGGTCCCAAGCCCGGATAAATAGGGAGGCTTGGAGCCAGGAGGGGCATCCGTCCGTAAATTCTCTTGCCAAAACCTTAATTGAGGAGTCTTTTACCGAATGAAAGTAACTCTAGGACGTCACCCGTAAACGCCCCACAGACGCATCGCCCTAACTCTGTGTACCAGAAAGGGCTACCGCATCAAGAGCGGGTGCGGCCAAAAAAGAGACCTCAAGCAATTGATTTTAAAACGACTCATCAAAAACGGCGACCCCGGGGAGGAAAAAGGTGGGAAGAAGAAGGTACGTATACAACCACTGATTCATCGGTGTACATTGGAGCAGAGAAGGCACGGCAGAATAAAATGTTGCCGAGGTTCTGTATTGGAAGTCACCTTTGATGGGATCGAAGGGCTTCAGACAAACACACAACGCATCACTTTTCCGCAAACTCTGACGCAGAACGGGTGAGCTTCTCTTGGTTCATCGGGGGTCCTTGTGTGGTCCTGTAGTTGTTGGATAAAGAATATTCTCAGACCAGAGGTTTTTCCAATGTTTCCTGATCACAATTTCAAAATACCCCACCCCCCTTCCAAGGGACTTTCCTTTATTGCGGAAACGGTTTAGATTTAGGAGAGTTGGGCAACTTGCTGCTACTTACTGCTTCATGCAGGTGCTCGGAATATGGACCGTCCACACATTTTCACTTCCTCTAACATCATCACTTTAAAAAGGAAAATTAAAAAAAACTTTTAGTCGCCTTTCCTTTGGTTTCCCAATTAATAAAATAAATCTCTAAGCAACACCATATATATATATATATATATATATATATATATATATATATATATATATATATATATATATATATATACTCGTATATATACGCAAAAATAATCACCAATAAAAACGTGATTTAAGATTCTTGAAATATCCCAAAGGAAAGGAGATATTTCAAGCATATATATATATATATATATATATATATATATATATATATATATATATGAACGCTATAGAAGGCCACTTATAGCGACCTTGAAGGCCAACAAAAGTCACCATTGTCGGTAACTTGACTCGGTGAGTAACATAGGGTACTCAGATTTGGCAAAGGTGGCGCCACCTGGTTGCCAAAATGGAAACTAATACTTGATAATGCCTAGAATTGCTTAGAGATATTTAAATGTGAATCTGTTGCATTGTAGACTTATCAAATTGGTTCTTTTCTACATATGAAAGGAAAAAGATTTAGAAAATGAAATGAAAAGTAAAGTTAGAGACTATGAACAAATCTTTCCCCTTCTCCCCTGGCCCTCTTAAGAGTGGCCAAGGCGAAGAGAGGGAAAGGCTCAGTGCTCATTTGCAGTCCTCATCACTCTCATTGTCTAAAGCCTCAGTAGGATCCGGGCAGTGTGGATAAGGTAGGTATGAGTGAGCGGGAGGAGAGGAGGAAGGTTTCAGGATAGGAGAGCGAAGAAGTAGAGTAAGAGGCAGCAAAGTAGATTTAAGTAGTTATGGGTCCTATGGCCTAATCTGAAATTCGAACCAGGATGTGTAGTATGCTAATTATTCTAATCAATTGCTATTTCGTTACTCCTGTGACCGTGTCCGCTGTGAGTTCCATGTGTGAGTATGATTGGCGAGAATAAAAATGCTGAAATTTGATTGAAAGTAGAGATTTTAAAAGAAATGAATCCGTGTTTGTTTGCAACAGTTCTTTTTATCACGGGCAACGTCGGGTACATATGGTAGTTATTTACATATTTAAACTTAACTTAAAATTAGCTTTCGAGAAATGTGAAAAATCTGAAATGAAGTTCTTAAATGTTGCGCCACAAGTTGAATAATATTCACCCTGTGGCTATTATTCTCCCAAATATGAATGTGAAATAATGAGAGTAAATTGCTTATTAACTCTTTATTAAAGAAAAAAAAGAGCTTTTAGTTTTGTATGTATTACAAATAACGCAAAAACTAAAGAGAAGTTCCCGCACGATTTTTTTATCTTTTTAAGGTGAATAATTATGGGGAAAATAAAATTACATAGACTTACATATATACACCGAGTGGCCAAAAAGAGACGATTTCAGACCATAGACTTCTTTTAAATTTAATAGCCTCTTTCAGCGACCGCTAACTGCTGAAATCTGTTTTTTTTTTAGTTTAATTTAAATTGCTTGGCTACATGGACAGACGTATCGCCCGTGAGAGCCCCAACAGCTTGAACAAACGAGATATAGCATGAAATCCAGCACATTCTTCGGACTTGGAATCATCCGCGTACACCAGTAATTTTCTAGTGTGACACGATATGTGCACCACAAAATTAAAACGTAATAATCCCCGTTATGTAGAAGCTTTGGGAGCTGAGACGGGGCAACAAAAGTTCAAAGGTGACATTCTCCAGGGTGTTTGTCTTGGGCAGAACCATTGTCGCTACTGGCCAGAGAAGTACACCAAACTCTCAAAACAATATACTAGCCCTAAATCAAGATATTTTAAGGCGTGATTGGCGTATCATCGACATAGGCTCTGTCGAGATTGGCTACAGCCGAAATGAAAACCGATGAAAACTAAGAAAGACGCTGAAACCAAGCTTACAAGCGCATGATGCACTGTGCGCGAAGTATAACGAGTGGCATCTCCACTCCATCGACAAGAAGACTCGATAAGAGACGTACGGAAGGTACCCGTGACCAAGCGGAGAGCAGTGGGATGGTTTGGATACACTTTTTTCAGTAGACATACGAATGCGGAGGTATAAAACTCACATCTGTAGTCTACTTTGAAACGTAAAAAGAAGCAGTGGAAGATTATGAGGGGGATTTGTCAACTCACCAAGTGGTGAACGCCTCAGAGCGAAGAATTGTATGACACTGATGGAAGAAACTCAAAAGCTAAAAATGTGCACCTCTCATTTGAGGAGTCTGTTTAACAAGGCCATGGAAACGGCGTGAATCTATTAGTTAAGGTGAGCCCCATTTAAGAACAGGTTCTCATCAGAGTTATGAGTATGTCGGCGGCATAGGTGCACCATTTTGGTCTTGGTCAAAGAAAACCAAAATCCAATAAAGTCCAGGGCATGTTTGGCTCGACGCCACATCTTCCGATAACCCATACGTGATACCATTGATGTTTAATGCATTGAAAATGACACTGAGAACACTTCCCTAGGGAATAACAAGGAAAAGAAGTACCCTAGCAGACCTTATGGTATATTCAAAGAGGGTACCTTTGGACTAGCAATCAAGCGGGCACATGGCTACTCAATTGTTTTGCGTCCCTAAACGGCCACTTTTCAAGAATTTGTCTAGTCTTGACTTGAACTGGTAAACAGATTCACTGTTGACAACTTTCACTGGAAGTGCGTTCCACTTACCGCAGATACTGTAGGTAAAAAAATTTCCACACAGATTGCGGTTGTAACGCTTCAGTTCAAGTTTGAAGCCGTGATTGCGCATTCTGTTCTCACTCAGTGTGAAAACTTCCCGATAGTCAACATTGTGGAACCCTCGAAGTATTTTGAAAACTTCGATGAGCTGACCACGCTGTCTACGGGTTTCCAGTGAGAACAGATATAATTCCCTTAGTCTATCCTCATAACTTTGATGTTGGATAGAGGGAATCAGCTTGGTTGCCCTGGCTTGTACGCGTTCCAACCTTGCGATATCCTTTCGAAACGAAGGACCCCAAATTTGTACGGCATACTCCAGGTGCGGCCGAACGAGGGAGTTGTACAGACAAAGTACTATCTCCTTGGTACGGTATCTAAACTGGCGCTTTATGTAGTCTAACATCCTTTGGGCTTTCTTCTCTGCCTCGATGCACTGTTTCGAGAGCTTGAGGTCGCTAGTGATAGTCACACCCAAGTCCTTCTCAGTGTCACTCGATTCAAGAGCAGTGCCCTTAAGGATGTACTGAGATTTGGGGTTTCGGTGGCCGATATGCATCACTTTGCATTTGTTTACGTTAAAAGGCATTTGCCACGTGTCCGACCACTCCCCAATCTTCCCAAGATCTTCCTGTAGACGGGCAGTATTTTAATCCTTTGCAACGTTCATACAAAGCTTGGTATCGTCGGCAAATTTGGAAATCTTGGCAACCATGTCACCGTCTATGTCGTTGACGTAGATGATGAATAGTAGTGGTCCCATGACAGAACCATGAGGCACCCCGCTAGTAACGGGCACCCACTCAGAAGCTTGTCCATTCACCACCACCCGTTGCCGTCTGCCACTTAGCCAGTTCTCGATCCAGCCGGCTATTTTTCCATCTATGCCCAGCGCTCGCACTTTTCCGGAGAAGGCGGCGGTGTGGTACCTTATCAAAGGCTTTCTGTAAGTCTAAGTATACCACATCCACGGTCTTGTCCCGATCGTGCTCACTGAAAACAAAGTGGAAGAATTCCACAAGGTTCGTCAAGCATGACCGTTGCCTTCGGAAGCCGTGATGGGAACTCCTCAGTAGCAGGTTTGACTCTAAATACCACGTCATTTTATCCACCATGATGCTTTCCATGAGTTTACCGACTATCGAAGTCAGACTAACTTCGATAGACGGTTGGCTACGGTCTCCTTTCTTGAAGATAGCAGTCACCTCCGCTTCACGCAAGTCTCTAGGAACGCATTCGGTCCGGATTGACATGTTGAAGATTGCGCTCAGGTGTCGTGACACTTGATCGCGCACTTCTTTTAACACTTTAGGTAGGAACCCATCCGGGCCAGGTGACTTATTCGTCATTAGGTCAGTGATCTTCTTTTCCCCCGAGTAGGAATCCATTGGCTGGGTGATGGGACCACACTCTTCAGTAAACACTGAAGAGAAGTAGTCGTTGAGGAGGTTAGCATTTTCTGCATCTGAATGCTTTAATGCCCCCTCCTCATTTTTCAAAGGGCCAATCGTTCAAAGGATTAGCTTACAGATGTCGTGATACTTCATCGCACACTTCCTTCAACACTTTAGGTAGAAACCCGTCCGGTCCATGGGACTTATTCGTCTTTGGGTCAGTGATCTTTTTCTTTATTTCTCCTTCGGTGAAGTCCATTGCCTCCAGCTTTTCCCCCGAGTAGGAATCCGTCGGCTGGGGAATGGGACCACACTCTTCAGTAAACACTGAAGAGAAGTAGTCGTTGAGGAGGTTAGCATTTTCTGCATCTGAATGCTTTAATGTCCCCTCCTCATTTCTTAAAGGGCGAATCGTTTGACAGATTGGTTTACGGCTGTTCACATATCCAAAAAACTCCTTGGGATTCTCTTTACAGAGTCTCGCCACTCGGAGTTCCTCAGACCGCTTAGCCACCCTTATGCTGGACTTCACTCTCCTGGCTAGCCTCCGGTATTCGTCAAAGTCACCCGAGATCTTCGATTGCCAGTATACAGTTCTCTTCTCCCTAAGCAGTTGGCCTATTTCTTGATCAAACCACTTTGGTTGATACAGAAGACCGAAGGGGACATTTCAGAGGCATGAAACGTGATTGAAGACTCATGAATGAAGTTTTAAAACTGTTCCACGAGTCTTCAAAAACATCGCACACTTCTAGCTTCGCGTCAGTCAGTCCAGCACGAAGACCTGCAAAGTCTGCTCTTTTCAAATCGAGTTTCCTCGATTTACTAGTTGCAGGACCTCCCTCAGAAGGATTGGAAAGCGTTCCCTCGTCCCCATAGAATGGAGGTTCCTTATGGTAACATAGCATCACACGGCATCAGGGTGCTTTTTCAGATAGATCAAAGACCATGGCGAAGTACTTTCACGAAGCAAGGCCTTGCAGATAGCTATCTCAAACCAAAGCAGAACATCCGACATAGGAATTACGGGAGGTGACGTCCGTTGTGCATGAAATAAGCCAATCTAATATCTAGTGATTTAGCTATTAACTAGCACACGCAAGATGATTTAAGAATTGGGCGGAAACAAGCTTGATTGAACTAGCACACGCAAGATGATTTAAGAATTGGTTGGAAACAAGCTTGATTGAAGTGATCTCTCCCTGATTTGCGAAAAACAAGCATGGAAGACATTCACCAGGAATCTGGAAAGATGCCCTTTGATCGGATCTTATTGTACAGATCCATAAGAAATGTCATGGCCGAAATTACCCTGGATCATTCTGACGCGCCTCCACATCTCTCCAAGAAAGATCGTCCCATTTAGTGAAGACAGGTATTACCACCAAGAAAAATGGGGTCCGTGCTTTGAAACGTAACAGGATTTATTTCCAACGGACGGCGCTTGTAGTGCGTAAAGTCATCATCAATTTTCATCTAGGGACCGCTTGTGCATTAAGAGAGTACAAGTCGAGAGAGGAGAAATTAAACGGTTTTTAAACAACGATTTATGAATTCATTTATATTTAGGAGACCAATCACCAGTTCTTCGATCAAGTCTTCGAGGACCTAGCGCCTAGAACTACACCCGTGCTACGAAGAGGCGTATTTCAGCCACATCGAAGTCAGCTGACGGTATAATATATCCTATACGAGTATATTTATACATAGATACGACAAAGTACCTCCTTACCTGGTATTGCTACACTGCTACCCCCTGTGAGAGAGTATTTAGATGCAGAAAAAAGGAAGGTCTCACATTGGGTGTATATAGACAACCTCCCTGCCTGGCGCCCATTTGGTAGGGCGGAGTTCGTAAAACCCTTGTACCATGGGAGAGTTGTAAAGAGGGACTCACCCAACATGATCTCCTGAAGGCAGGCATCTTTTTGGAAAATGGACGTGATAAACATTCGCAGCTCTTCCAATTAGCACGAAGTCCACGGCAATTCCTTGGCAGGAAGTTTGTCCGATCTATTTTGATGGGACTTCCATGGTCCTAATACCATAATGGATGTAGATCTCTTGAAAGTAGAAATCCGAGAACTATTGGCCGCATAGTGCGCTGAAGGTATTAAATAAACTTGAGATTGAACCTTTTAGGCACGCACATAATTACTGATAGATTGGCAGAAATGGTTAGAGTGGTAACAGTTACACTTGTTCCAGAAAGTATTCATACGCTGACCTAATACCCAAATCTTCCATCTTAGCTCATAAAAAGTTTGTTGCAAAATAACAGTTTTTTGAGATATTTAGAGGAATGTATAAGTAGACACGCACACGAAATCTCAACAATTTTAATAAGATAAATAAAAGAATAACAACTTTATACAAATGTTCACAACCAAAAAGTATTCATGAGTGATAATTTTCAAATCCATGTTCAATTTTTATTGTTTAAATTATGACATAATTTCAAAATCAAACAAGTAGTTTCTGTAGCTTTCTCTTTATAATATGAACTATTAACGAATAGTCTAAAATGTTTTAACAACACTTTCTTCGGCATCGCAATCTCTACAGTCTTATTCTGCAAGAAAACATCATGCCGAAAGGTACTAAACTGTCTTCCGACATAAAATCAAGCGTAATTACAAAATTTAAATCTAAGATTAGCTAAAAGAAGATTTATAAAGAAATAAATGTTCCTAAATCTAAAGGGTAGTCAGTAAACCGAATCTTCTTTCGGTTCGTTCTCGAAAAATCCCACTCTGATGGAAGATGAACGATCAGTTAGGAGAGGAAGGCGTCGGTTGATGTTAGTTTGAACAATGTTCAATATGTTACATAAAGCGAAAGTGCAAGGGCATTGTCAGAGGAAGGCACCCTTATCGAAAAACATTAATTTAAAAGACCGTCTGGAAGTTAGCCAACGCTCTTTATGAGAAATAATTTTTTCTTTAGTTATGTGCTATGGTCAGATGTAACATATTGAGTTGTTTGGCATTAATGATATCAATTATGTTTGGCGCAGTAGTAGTGAAGTTTGGCTTCCAAAAATCGCTGTTTCCACAGTAAAACATTGAATTGTATCTATTATATTGTGGGGAAGTTTTTGTGCACAAGGCGTTGTTGTACCTAATTAAATCAACGGAACGATGAATAAAGAATAATCCAGATTCTTGAAGATTACCCGGAGTGATGTTTGCAAGCTTAGCGTAGGAAGAAGAGAGGTGTTTCAACACAACAATGATCCCAAACATATATATAAATTTCCTTCTTCCCATTTGCAGGAAGGTAAAACAAGCGTTTTAGAATGGACATCACAGTCTTCAGACCCCAACTGGTAGAAAATTTAGGGCCCAAAGTTAAACTCCACGTCCATGCAAGACGAGTAAAAATGTCAATGAATTATAGAAGCTTTGCAAAGATGAGTGTGACAAAATTCGATCCGAAGTTGTTTTTTTAACCTAGTCAGAAACTACATATAATTATCCTTTGAGTAGTGTGAGCATAAGGAGAATTTTTATACTATTCACTATTAGTTTATCAAATTGTATTTGCTATGAATACTTTCTGATTGCAAATATTCGTAAAAAGTTATATTATTCTTTTATTTGTCTATAAAAACTTGTTGAAACTTGATAAGTGTGTCTAATAACATCTCTCTCTCTCTCAATGTATTTAAACTTCGTTACCCTGAAATAAACAGTTCGAGAAGTATTGGCGAAAAACTTTGGTATTCTTTAGGGTCATGAATACTTTCTGGAGCAATTTTACGCGGTAACGGCACAAATGCATTCACAGAGTAGTGATAGAAACCTGCTCGCACCGATTCTGGAAGCCTGGCTCACTCAAACCTTTCTTTATTTCCTCACTACACGCCTAACCTTGAGCCCCCACTAGCATGCTGCTCCTAGACGCTAGAGCCCTTAACGGGCCAGTTCACCAAAAGAGGGAGGTCGCCATTTGACAAACTATTTGCCTAGGAAACACAAAATAATGAACTAAGATAAACATAAAGAATACAAAAATGAAAAATAATTGTAACTGTGAAAACAAAGAATGAAATATGCGATGTGACACCCATTACGAAAATAGCTTAAAAAAAATAATACTTCGTTTTGTGACCTTGCAACAAAAACAAACACTATACTTTTCTTCTGTTGACTAAATAAGACCACACTAATGAAAAAAAACCTATTTGCTGTTTCTTCCGACCGGTTTTGTTTAATTCCAAGTTGAGTTTTCTTTCCTTGAAAATTTCCCCTTTATTTCAGATGCCTATTATGTCCTCATACTTCCCCATCCTTAAAAATGGGTTGAAATCTGTACTTCTGAGTGCCATTTTTTAGGGTATTGGGGGTTCCTTTTATTAAATGACATGCTTGTTTTTTATTACTCGAGCTTTATTTATTTTGCTCAATTCATTTAATCAATTCTTTATTTTGTCTCCACTGAATGCTCATTTCCTCGTTGGTGGAGTAGTTTCGCTTTTCTTTCGGAACAAATAACATCTTTGTTCTTGGCGAATGTGTGTATATACGTGTGCATTTTCTTATATTTTTAGTCGCGTGCGAGTCTAGTCACGGGCAACTCTACATCTCACTAAGTCGGTCGGTCGGTCCCCGTTTTGCTTTTTGTTGTTTTTGTAATAACAATGTAACTATTCCGCTGATTCTAACGAAATTTGAAAACTTTACATTGTTTTTTACATTTTCTTTCAAATTATATAATTGCCACGGTCCTCCCAAGGTTAGCCAGGGAATTAATTTGCTTTAACAATAACATCATTACTATTTGGCCGATTCTAACGAAATCTGAAACGCTTATGTTCTTTTACATTTTCTTTCAAATGATAGAATTGCCAAGGTCCTCCAAAGGTAAGTCTGGGAATTATTAAAAGTTTTGAAGCTCGTAAGGTGATAAATCAGAATAAGTAGGAGCACGCGACTTTTTGGTCAGCAAACTTTGTTTTAAACAATTTAAATCACTCGTGCCTTTGCTAAATGAAATAAGGTTATTTTATTTCATACCGAAGAATATTTAAGGTGGTATATAAGCTTTAGCTACTATTAAGGGAGGGAGGGGAAAGCAAACAATGGTACACTTATTTTAATAAACAATGCATTCTTTAATGAATAAGGCATCTCTTCACATATTCAATATTGTGCAGGGGTCGAGTCTTTCTAGTTTGCACTCTTAAGGACGTGGTCTAAAATGGATTTAATCAATATGGATTCGGAAAATAGGACTATTTTAAAAGTAGGCGGATCTTTTGGATTGGTAAAAAAACTGCTGACGTGTGTTAACAAAGAGTTTTGTAGCCTTTCAAACAGTTATTGGCATGGATTAGGTATGAATTAATTTTGTAATGAGTAAGAATGAGGCCCTTTCTTCCTCAGGATTAGTTTAACCTCATTTTTTACTTAAGAAGAACAGTTAAGCAGTTTTAATGTGAAAAATGTAATAAAAAAATTACTATTTTTGGAAACTTCAAATTTAAAAGCTGGTAAAGGAACTTACAAAGCAAGGGGAAAATATGAGTGTGCGCATCTGTTCGTATAAACTTATACATGCACAAATGTAAAACAAGTTGTTAGTACGAAATTCTATTATACACCTACATCGAGATTTGTGACCTATCTTTTGTTTGAAAATGAATCGCCTCAGGTGGAATCGTTATTCCATTGTTAACCTTGATTTCGAATATTGTTGAGATAAAAATAAGATATAAAGGGCGAAAATGATGCAACCATGCCACTGTTTCAAAATCATACGGTTTAGACATCAATGGTTTATTAAATTACAGAACTATGTTCAACTATTGATTTGTTTTATCGATAGAACAAGGGAAAGAGATATCACAACTTTTAACAATATGGCTCATAGCTTATATCGATCTCTCATGGATTCTAGAGGTCTTCATGGCAGGATTGAGTTGCCATTTAGCATCCTCCACTATTGGAGCATTGCCCTACTGAAACCAATTTATTTTAAAGCTGCTAAATACAATAAATTCACTATTTTAAAGCCTAGGCATGAGAAAGAATGTTAAGAAGGGTATGCAGAAAAATATCCTAGGGGAGTTCAAATATTATAAAATTTTGACGGTTCCATTTCATTCCTTTCCCAGCAGCTATATTTTACTGATCACTGATAGTTTCTTTCTCTACTTTCATGTTTGATTCAGCAAGTATGCTTCTCTCTCTTCCGAAGTTATTTTTACTTATAGATTTGATTGTTTCGAGTTGGTTTTACGCTCAACTTTCGCGCATACGAATCTCCCTAACCCGGAATCGATTGTTATCATTTAATTGACCGTCAGTGTAGTAGGATGACGCATGACTAATAATGTTCACTGTTTAAATGGAATAAGGTTAACCCTAGGGTAGGTCAGAATACATGTACCTTAATTTCTGTGTTCAGAGTTAAGAATTCCCCCTTTCATGCACAGTTCATTTCATTCTTATACCTCTAATAATTAATAATATATGTCGTGTCATTTCCCTATATGTATTATTATTATTATTATTAAAGTTCCAAGCCACAACCCCAACTGGAAGAGCAAATAGCTATAAGCCCAAGGGCCCCAGCGGGGAAAGAAACCTGGTATGGAAAAAACGAAACAAAGATTAAGAAAAACATAATAAATAAATAGAAAATTAAAAAAAAAAAAAAAAAAATTAAATGCTATAATGTTAAAAATATTATAATATTATATATGTGTGGATAATGAATAAAATATTAAAGTTATAAGTTTCTGTTAATTAAAAATGTATTAGCACCCACTTTAAATTTCTGAAGTTCCAAGGACTCAACAACAACACTAGGAAGTTCATTCCACAGTTTAGTTGTGTTAGGAATGAAACTTCTTGAAAACTGTGTTGTGTTGAATCTCATAGGCGTAAAGGCCCTACTATTGGCATTTAGTACACCTCTGGTAACTCGTTGAGGGGCATATAAATTGGGCAGATCGTGATGCAGTGGATGATCTGCATTGTTAAAAATTTTATATAAGATGCATAAGGAGCTTATTGCTCGCCTGTGCCACAGATCAACTTTGAGGTCAGAAATTAAAAATTTTATTGCTCTCAAATTTTTATCTAATAAATTAAGATAAGAGTTGGCTGCCGAACTCCAAACAGGGGCGCAATATTCAAAACACGGAAGAATAAAAGCATTAAAACAATTTTTAAGAACAGTCTGCTCTCCAAATACTTTGTAAGATTTCCTCAAAATGCCAATTTTTTGAGCAATAGAGGAGGAAATAGATCGAATGTGATTCTCAAAAGTAAACCTAGAGTCAAGCATAACTCCAAGCAACTTAAAAGAATCACATATGGAGATGGGAATGTTATTTATTAAAAGATCTGGATGGGGAGGATCTAGTGTTCTGGATCTGCTAACAATCATACTCTGGGTTTTCTTTGCATTTAACTTCATGCCCCATGAAGTGCACCAAACATTTATCTTAGCCAGATCTCTATTTAAAGACTCTGCAACCGATGCTCTCAACTCAGGAGATGGGACTGGGGCTATTAGAGTAGCATCATCAGCATAGGCTATAAGTCTATTTTCCAGTCCAAACCACATATCATGGGTATATAATATAAACAGTAGAGGACCAAGAACACTGCCTTGTGGTACACCAGATAGCACCTCTCTCTCATCACTAAAATTATTGTCAACATAAACCTTTTGATGTCGATTTGTTAAAAATTGTTCAATAATATTTAAAAATACACCACCTACTCCCAACTGCTTCAACTTAAATATCAGGGCCTTATGATTGACACGGTCAAATGCGGCACTGAAATCCAGGCCAACTAAGCGAACTTCTTGACCAGAGTCTAATGATTTTTGGACAATGGTAGAGACTGTGAGAAGTGCATCACAAGTGCTCAGACCCTTACGAAATCCAAACTGTAAAAAGGGAAACAGACGATTAAGCTCGGCAAATGTACTTAAACGTTTAGCTAGTAAACGTTCAAAAATCTTAGATAGAACAGGAGTTATAGAAATGGGCCTATATTCAGTAGGGTTAAAACTACCACTTGCACTTTTACATAGTGGAGTGATGTTACCAATTCTCCAACGTTCTAAAAAAAATCAAATTGAATACATTTTTTCATTATTATACTTTGTAATTTAACCCAAACAAGGTTATACAATTATCTAACAAAGATTAATGCTAACTTTCATATTTTTAATGGAATTTAGAGTCAATATAAAATCATAGGAAAAATAGGCAAAAAAATATTCGTAACTTAGAAATAATATAGACTTTTGTTCTGATCGATAATTCCGAGTTAAAGCGTATCTACATTGTTACAGAACATTTGTACACTGTCGATGAATTTAGTCGTGCTAGGGCTTTGTGTTAATGGTCGAAGCCCACCCGCCGCTCTTCCTAGCGGGTGTACGTTTCTCCACAACGGGAAGACCCCTTTGCAGAGGTCTGGAAGCGAGTTTAGAGGAAAGACATTTGAAAGATGTTCTGATTAACTATGACCAATCCACAAAATATTAACATTATTTTTAACGTCAGGTTATGAATACTTTTATAATGTGTTTTATTCATTGAAAGTTTCATGGTATTTTAATGTTTCTAAATGTGAGGAATTTCAGAAAATAAATTTTTATAGAACGTTACGATTAATTATTTGACTCACTGTATATATATATATATATATATATATATATATATATATATATATATATATATATATATATATAAACAGTATAACCAGGACAGAGGCATGGATGCCTCGTAACATTTATTTCAAACGTTTCAGGATTATAACTAATCCCATCATCAGTGCTAAAGAAACAATACAAAATACAGACCTAAATGTATGCATAAAAAGTTAACACATGCAATAAAATTGTGAAACATAAATATTAAATTTGAAACAAATTGATTACATTAGAAATATGGAGGAAAAACAAAAAAAACAACGAGAGAATTTCTAATAAATAGGAAGGAAAATAATTGACAGTGGATTTTATTCTTGCACCCCCCCGTCCTTCAAAAAGTCAATTTATATTACAAAACTTCAACCCAGTCTGAATAATAAATCATTATATGTCCCATTAAATATAATGACTAAAAAAAAAAACATACTAATTTGTTAAATTTCACATTGTATTTTAGGGGAAGGGGGCGTGGAAGAATAAAATCCACTGTCAATTATTTTCCAATTTAATATTCATGTTTCACAATTTTACTGCATGTATTTCGTATTTTTTCTTCAACACTGATGATAAGATTAGATATAATCACGAAACGTTTGAAATAAATGTTACGAGGAATCTACGGCTCTGTCCTGGTCATCCTGTTTATACTTCGCTTGTAGTTTGCGTCCATCAATTCGTTTGCCACTTATATATATATATATATATATATATATATATATATATATATATATATATATATATATATATATATATATATATGTATTTATATCTCAAAGTAGCGCGAGATAATGATGAAAATCAATCCATTAAACCACATTGGAAGAGAAAACGGAATAATCTTTTCCTGCACTAATATTTTTATTACCTTTTTTCGAAAATGTCCGTGCAGGGAAGCGATTCAAACCATGCACACTGAGGCAGTGAGCACCGCTTTGATCATAGTTAAAAGTATGCCTTTAGTACACTATGATACGCAGAGAAAAAAAAATCCTCTGAATAGAATAGCTTTTAAGGAACAGTTTCGCAAGTTCGAACGGGGACTATGAAAGAAATAGAAAATTAATTGGGAATTCAAAGAATAAATGAGGAATAGTTAAACGCATAGTAAATATACAAATGTATATATCTCTCAAAGTAGCGCGAGAGAATGATGAAAATTAATCCATTAAACCACATTGAAAGAGAAAGCGGAATAATTTTTTCCTCCAGTAATATTTTTATTACCATTTTTCGAAAAAATCCGTGTTTTCTCCTCTATGTTTTTGCGTGCCCTTAGAATTGTATCACCAGAATACCTAGATAAAGAAGTCGATAGAATATATAAAATTAGGATAAATTTATGCTACCCTCTCTACGTTCACGACAATTGTTATAAGTCGGCTAAGCGTTCCTATTACCAAACTAATGTTAATATCCCTGGTCAAAAACTTATTAGTTTTACCCTATAACCATATTTTCATTAAATTACCTCGCTTACTTAGGCCTCTAAACATAAATGTTATTTTTAATTACGAGACTATAATTTATCGTATCCTTGTCAAAAATGTTATTATGGACAAACCGAGAAAGAACTAGAAGTCCGGATTAAGCAATAACAAGCCAATGTAAGTAATTACAGTGAACAATCTGCGCTTTTTTTACATATGTATAATCTCGAACATACCATTAACTGGAAGAGTGCCAAACCAGTCATAAAATGTAGTAATTATATTTCGAGAAATATATTAGAATGTATCTCCATTAACGCGTTCTCAAATTTCAACCTTAGCCCTGGTTTGTTCATGCTAGACCCCATTATCACTACTTACATAAAATCTCAGATAAAGTTGTTTCAGAATTTTGTATCCCCAATTAGGGTTCAGAGGTGGGTAGTCTAATCCTCCTCTCTCCATCCCTTCCACTATTTGAGGCAATGTAGTTCCTGTCTCCTGTTCATTCCTTGAAGAGGTTTTTAAGAATAAAGACGAAAGCGCTCAGAATCGTTTTTCACTTTTCCTTTGTGGATGTATCTACATATCCCTGACTCACGTGCAGTTTGTGAGTTTTTTTCATCATATATATATATATATATATATATATATATATATATATATATATATATATATATATATATATATATATATATATATATATAATCAAATAAAAGTTCTGCAGGTGATAACAACTACCACAGGGCTTTCGCCATATTTATTTTCTGCCTTTCAAAACCATTTTGAAGACAGAAAGAAAAATGCAGAAACCTTGTATTGCAGACTTTATAACAATATATTCCCGGCCGGAATTTAAACTTTTTCCCCCTGGCGTTATTTCTGTCTTCTCAGCAAAGGATTGCCTTCATTGCGCTGCCCTTTTCTCTCTTTGATCTTATTGTTCTTCCAATGTTCCTTTCTCTTACCTTTAAAAAACTCCTGTTTCTTGTCTCATTGCTCATTCGCGTCTAATTTTTCTTTCCCTGGTACTATATATATATATATATATATATATATATATATATATATATATATATATATATATATATATATATATATATATGTATATATCCTATGTATATGGGGAACGATAGAGCTTGCGATCACAAATTATCATCTCTGTGAAGGCTACATTTAGGGAACAAATAAACCACTACCACAAAGAAATTGTGAGGTTGTAAGAAACTACGTTAGATGCCTTGCAGAGGAAATGATAAAATAATACATCATTGGAACCAGTAAAATTATTCCTTCCTGCAACCATAAAGAAGGTCATGGTTATTTATTACGCATCCACGGCTTTTTGATCTTCAGTAAAGAAGGAACGGAAAAGAGAAAAGTTAATGACTGAGCAGAAGGGCAAATAACAGATAAATTAGATCAAGAGCGCCCGGGAGTGTAAATAAATGTCCGCAGCTGGACTAAAAAAAATGTCAAAAGGCACAAACAATCAAGCCTGCAAATAGAAAGGCGTTGCTGAATGGAGATTTATTTACAGGCGAGAAAATTGACATTGCAGCGTTGCTTAGCAACATTCTTTTGAAATTAAGCAACGCAATACAGCAAAGCAAACCCATGCCCACTCACAGAGATCAGCAGAGCAATCACTTGACTTTTCCAACTCAGATTGAAAAAAAGCAAACGATACACCCAATCGTGTCCCGAGTTGGCACAGATTAACTGGCCGTGACATACTCGCCCATTTCCAATACGTTGAGGTGTTCGCGAGAAAAGAAGTTTGAAGAGGCGGAATCCTAGACCAAGGAACCATATACAGGCATGGTTACCTCTTGCGATACGTGTACGAAGATGCTCTATTCTTCACAAGGTTTGTTGCCTTTTATAAAAGCTCCCCCCAAAAGATATAAGGTTGCACTACTTCCAAAGCAGATTCCAAGTTCGTATTTCTAAGCGTCTTGTTTCATGATACGAACGTACATATGAATGTTGCTAAATTATTTCTGCCAGGACTTTTCATTGTACACTTTTCGCCACACTATATGTACACCTCTTATTCCCACGTGGCCTTCTTTCCTAGTTTTCTTACATCCAGTTCATTTTCCTTCTCAATAATCTGACTTTTGTCCCTCCTTGAGTGGTTTTCAGGTGAGTACAAAATTAAATGAAGAATCAAAGGGACTCTGACAGTAGAATTCACTTGATTAGCATGTGAATACTTCTATTCCCCCTTCCCCCTCAACTTCTACTGCTTCTTTTTGAACACCCCTCCCTAAATCGCGTCTTGACGGAGACAAAAACCTTGTTCATGAAGCTCAGGAGGGGTTTTAGCGAAATAGATCCCAAATGAATCAAATGAAAGCTAGAGAACTTCAAACAGCACAACAAAGGGTTCAAATGTGTACCTTTTAGTTGTTGGGATCTTGGTATGCCCGTAATTGTTTCTGGAGGGTCTTGAATTACCCTCTCGAGTCCAGCCTTTATTTAATTTTATTCCAATACACTCCTTATAATCGCTTCTCTCTCTCTCTCTCTCCTCTTTCATTTGTTCTTTCAACCCGTGCACAGACGTCGTCTACTTAGTTAAATTTGTGCGCAATTGGGTATTGACAATGGAAGATTGCCATAATTGGATTTTTGGTACTCTCTCTCGCCCTCTGATTCTCCCAACCCCCTTTAGGTACGTAAAATGGTGCAATATCTTTCATAAAAAAAATTTCTAACAAATGTAATTTACAAACTGGTCAAGTTTTTGCCATAATTGAATTTTACTTAAACTATGCACTCGGTCATCCAAACGTCTATGCAAGTGTGAGCGAACGATTACAAATGTGTGTGTGAGGGCATAGTCTATATATAACGGGTGTTCCAATAACTTAGACCGATTTTAAATGTGAGTTAAGTTTAAGCGTCTAATGATTTTTTTTCTTTTTCTTTCAGATTTAACAACTTCAGTCTTTGGCAATTTCAACCGTGGAAAGATTAACAATTGAACAACGTGTTAAAATTATCAAAACCTATTACGAAAATGGACGTTCAAACAGAAACGCATTTCGGGCACTTCGCGATTCTTTTGGTCGACATAATTGACCAACCTAGAATGCAATTGGGAAAATTGTTCGTAAATTCAAACAAACGGGGTCGGTGGCAGATATGAAAACGCCATTGCGGGCTCGTTTACGCCGTTCAGCTGAAAACATTGCTGCAGTGCGCGAAAATGTGGCCAAAGATCCAGACACCTCTATTCGTCATCGCGCGTGGGACTTGAACCTCTCCACAACAACGTTACATCGAATTTTGACAAAAGATTTGTCTCTACACGCTTACAAAATTCAATTGACACAAGAACTGAAAACTGCTGACCATTTGAAGTGCCGTACATTCGTCAAATAGGTGCACGAGCAAAGACAAGCCGATGATGATTTGTCGCAAAAGATCATCTTTAGTGATGAAGCCCATTTTCATCTTGGTGGATTCGTTAATAAGCAGAATTGTCGCATTTGGGCTGATGAAAAGCCCAGGAAGATTGTTGAAAAGCCACTGCATCCACAAAAGGTCACTGTTTGGTGTGCATTTTTTGCTAACGGAATCATTGTGCCGTATTTCTTCGAAAGTGATGCCGGGAATTCTGTTACGGTGACAGGCGAGCGATACCGTGCCATGATAACCAACTTTTTATTTGTGGTTTCAACAGGACGGCGTCACATGCCACACAGATAATGCAACAATTGCTTTATTGAATGAGAAGTTCCCAGGTCGCATCATCACTCGAAACAGCGATCAATTGGCCACCACGATCGTGTGACTTGACGCCTTTAGATTTCTTCCTTTGGGGTCATCTCAAAAGTAAGGTCTATGCCAACAAGCCAACAACAATTCAACAGCTAAAGGATGTGCCGCCGAAGCCTTGGCGGACATTCAGGCGATATTATTTTTCACACATAAATGCCATGAATCACATAACATGATCCAATAGTGAAATTAATAAATTTTCATCAATAACACTTTTATTTACTGCTACTTCGATCCGACTTAATGGAACACCCTTTATATAGTCTCCTTGATTTTTTTTATTATTATATTTTTGGTTTTGTTTTTACCGGATGCAAAGCTATTTCAATAATTGCGTATTTATTGAAGAAGTACAAAATAAATTTACTTAAAAATGATGTAATGCATGGCCGATAAACCTCTTTAATATTTATACAGACCCATCGTACAGCTCCATTGACGTTAAAATTGCAGGGGTTTCTATGGAACTTAGTTCCATAAAGATTTGAAATAAGGTGTCCTTCAAATCATTTTTTTTTTAAATCGTGCAACCTTGCGATGTTGCTACATAATCATGAGGAAAAGGAAGGGATACTTATCTTTACCCATTATTGAATTTAACAATCTATAATCGCCTATTACTCTGCTGGATTGATCTTTTATTCTGAATTATCTTAAGGGCAGATGTAAAAGGTGACTGCATGTCGGATTTTTTCCGTCATGTAACAATGATTCTAGTATACTTTTATTTTACCTCAAGCAACTTATGCGAGATCATTTTGGCTTTACACGAGACTGGAGGTCCTTTTGGAATATGATGAAAAAAGGTATGAGAAATCGTCGATTTTTCTGATCCATTCATTATTAGGCGGCCTAAATATGTAGAACAGTGTTCCCACAAAAATCACTGAAGGGTGTGAATCCTTCCAAATTAATAAACATATTAACGGTGGTGTTTTATTACGTACACTACACTACTGGCAACTTACATTTCTCCGCCAATTAATTTAGCACTTTTAATTTAACTTATATATTATAATTAGAGAGGAAATTGGCACCATTAATAGCAGAGTTCCTATCCCAAACGAGGAACTTCCAAATAAAGTTCCGCCTAAACCTGAGGGAAATAGTCAAGATTCTTTCCCTTTACGTTTTTAGAGGCCCTCACGGATATAATGAAAAACAAGGAAACCATTTCGATTGAGTACTTGCATTTTGTGATGGGGTCAATATTGTGCAAATAGGCGTTTGCCGGGACAGTAGAGGGCACATTACCTATTACTGCCCCGTTTGATGCACGTTGGCTCTTTTACAACTAGGACTTGATCCACGAATTCTTGATGGTACCAACAAACTCAATTATAGAGATCGTTGTTACTCCTAAGTGGTGTTTGAGTCCTTCCTCGTAATGGTGGGAATGACAGTCTCAAGTATTACCAACCTCTTAGTTAGGGCAGCGATTTCTGTCGTAAAGGAGGTCATTGTAGCTTGCAATTTGCAGCAGTTCGTGTATTATAGGTTCTATTCAACGAGGGCGAATTACCTGTGATTTCCGCACAAACGACTGTCCAAGGAAATCCTGATTTATGTTGCCTAGGGTATCCCGCAGTTTTTTCAAGATGGTCACGGAGTGCATGTGGCAGAGTTGCGTGCTTCTGGACAACATCTTTATCTTCTTGGCAACTGTTGGAGCATGAATTTCAAGGACTGCGGCCTTGATGGACATTTAAGTACAAGGGTTATTTAGGGTCGCTTAGGGTTATGTCTCTCGAAAAAAGGGGATAAGTCAGAATTTTGGATTTTAGTATTTTGTTTAAAAGTTAAACTCTTTAACTTATAAACTGACTAAAATCACTTGTAAACACAACAATGGCTTTGAAACTCAACACGTATGGTTGACTGAAGAATTGGATTGAGCGTGAGCAGTGAAAAGATAATTGACAAATGAATAAATGAATATTAAAAATGAATAATTTGCCAATTACTTTAGTTCAAATAGGTAAAAATAAATAAGCCGTTAAAATTGTTTCCTAAGAGCAATCAATCATAAATTAACAGAAAAACAGTTACCATGGTAACAGAAAATGAATTGAGAAGTTTATAAATGACGCAAGGATACAGTATTTTGTACCAAATGGATGTTGCAATTCTTTTTAGCTAATATTAGTGGGGGTGCTGCATCATAAATCTTTCAGCATTTTTTAAATATTGTGTAATATGACAAACATATAAAAAGAAAGTTTATAGATAAACTTATTAAAATCTAAACAGAACAAAATCAAACATTTTTTACTTACTAATAGCCTAAATTGTTACAGTTCAAGCCTGATCCATTCATTTAAAAACGAAATCCATTTTTCTTATTTTAATTTGTGCGAAAAGATTAATCATTTTCTTCTTGATCTATAGATGACTAATGAGGAATATTTTCTCTATTGAAAGCACTGCAAGTGCATTTAGTCTTTCAGAATTCCTAGTGCTCCCTAGAAAAGTTTTTATTCTTTTCAGTGTTGAAAAACAGCGTTTTGCCTCTGATGTAGTCTTAGGAATTGTCAAGAGGATTTTTATCAAATTCATAATTTCACTAAGAACATCATTTAGATTATTTTCCAAGATAACTTGCAGCAACTTAATTAATCAATTAATAGATAAAAGAATCGACAAAATACGAATTAAATTCTACACTTTATCACATTCAACAATGTAAACACGTTTTTAAGCACAACACACACGAGGTAAAAAAGAAACGCTACTTCCCACCAGCACACCCGGGTCGGCACTGCATGAGCGACAGTGCTCAGTGCTCTCTTTCTCTAGCGTGCAGCTTCCTATCTAGGGCATGTGAGCATGCGCACAACAGCCAAACACCACGTCGCTGGTACGGTGAAGCGCCTAGTTCTTTACAAGGATTTTTGTATTTTTTTCATAAACTAGAGGATGGCTACTGACATTAAGCTTAACAATTATATAATGTACAAGTATAAAGAAAGAATTCAAGACAAAAGACTCATTACGTTAAATGTTATCGATAATATCGAGTCGCAATAGGGGGTGCTGCAGTTTCGCAGTCTCTATACACCTGCCGCAACTGCTTTCATCACAATGATTTATTAAATGGCTTAGATATGGTACAATGTTAATTCGTATGTCGATATACGATGCAGGTGCTCCATTAAAGACATCTGAGAACCTCTAGGAATTATCATGGCCGCGTCAATTCTCTATACGGATACATAAAATTTTCTGAATATTGGCTCTGCGCTCATGACCTGTAATTTCTACGGAGCTTATTTGGGGAGAAGAAATATTTGCCCTATCATTAAGAGACGTCTGAAACTGATGTTTGTGGATTAATAGTCTAGCGTTATATTTTAAACAATGGAGACAAAAAGAAGGCAGGTACCATATTTTAAGGAATCAATGTTTCAAATATTTATCCCTATCATCATAAGCTATAATATGAAGCAAGATTTCCTCAATCGAACGCATAGTTTAAGTGAATAAAGGTATGACCATGAAATCAAAACATGAAAATCACTGTAAAAGATAAAACATACATGATATGACTCGAAGATTTAAAGACTGACAAAAGATAATGAGTAAATACTCCGACCCCAACTAAAATAAACTTGACCTATCTATGCAGAATATTAGGAGGAAGTGGACATATAGCAAGAAATCTAACAGAACTTCGTTTGGATGTTTGTTAGTCGCGTGCGGGTCTAGTCGCGGGCGGTTCTATATCTCACTATGTTGGTCGGTTGTTCAGTTCCCGTTTTGCTTTTTTATGGTGTTGAAAATAACATTGTAACTATTCGGCTGATTTTAACGAAATTTGAAAACCGTATGTTGTTTTGCATTCTCTTTCGAATGATATAATTGCCAAAGTCTTCGTAAGGTTAGCCGGAGAATTATATAGAAATAAAATCAAATGAAATTTGAAACCTTTATGTTGTTTTACATTCTTTTTCGAATGATATAACTACCAAAGTCTTTGAAAAGTTTCCCGGGAAATTATATGGCAATAAAATCCTAACTATGCTACGGATTCTAACAAAATTTGAAACCCTTATGTTGTTTTACATTCACTTTCGAATAATATAATTGCCAAAGTCCTCCCAATATTAGTCTGGGAATTATTTACCAATAACTTCATAACTATTTAGTAGATTCGAATGAAATTTAAACCCATGTAGCTTTAGATTATCTTTCAAATGGTATAATTGCCAAAGTCCTCATAAGGTTAGTCGGGGAATTATTTGGCGATAACATCATAACTATTCGGCCGATTCAAACGAAATTTGAAACCCTTATGTGTTTTACCCTCTTTTTTGAATGATATAATTCTCAAGGTCCTCCTAATGTTAGGCCGGGAATTATTGAAAGTTTTGAAGGTCGTGAGGTCATAAATCTAAATAAGTGAGAGCAAACACAGCAGACCTTGATTTTTTCCTTTTGTGAGTCTAATCGCGGGTCTCGCTATATCACACTATGTCAGTTGGGGTCTAATGAAATTTTAAACCCTTATATTGTTTAACATTTTCTTTCGATGATATAATTTCTAAAGTCTTCCCAAGGTTATCCCGGGAATTATATTCTTTTGATAATAACATCATAACTATTCCGTCGATTTTAACGAAATTTAAAACTTTTATGTTGTTTTGCATTTTATTTCGAATGATAAAATTGTCGAGGTCCTTACAAGATTAGTCCTGGAATTATTGATAGTTTGAAGGTCTAAGGTCATAAATCAGATTAATTTAGATTACGTGACTTTTGGTTCGTAGACCTTGCTTACATAAGGAACAACGGAAAGGATCACTTGTCCATGTTTAAATTAGTTATATTATTTGAGACAGACGGACTCTTTGATACGGAGAGTTGAAAAAGATTTCCAGGATTTCAAAATCATTAACAGTAACATTTCTTTCTTTACGGAATAAAATTCTTTCTTGGATAGTTGCCTTCCAGTTCTACTACAAATGCCCACGTAAGAATATAATCTTCACTGCGGTGAGCGTACAGTCATTCTATCATAAATAGATAAAGGGGATTTTTCGATATTTTTCGTAATTTGTGTTTGTAAAAGGCCGCCTATGAATAGATAAACCCTTCGTCCTGTTCGTAAATCACAAATCTCCTCAAAGCTTTGCTTTCTCCGCATACATATAATGTTTCATATTATATTTTAACAAAAGAAGTCATTATAGTCAGACCTACAAAAAAATTGGATTCAAATATTTTATAAAATTATGGCTCTCTGCTTCCGGCATATCTTCAGAGGTACTGCAGGGAAATATTTCTAAGGATACCATTTGACTCTAGATTTTTTTAATCATAAATGTATACGAAGTGAGATCGAATCGATAATATAAACTTAGGAAATGTGATATGTGAACCCATATTTACATGTATAGATCGGGCTAGGATATTTGATACTGCAAAAACTCTCTCTCTTTGAGAATTGCCATTGAATAAATTCATTATGCCTAGAGAAAATGTTATTAAAAGTTTGGTTATAGTAAAAAAATAATGGCTGAAAATTTCATAGATTCACTCTTTAAAATGAAATTTACTCTCACCTGCTAATAATTTTGTAATAATACCTGTATTATTTTTACTCCTTCGTTCGTTCTTTCCTAGACAAAAATTCCCTCCTTGTTCACACCAATTTCTTTTCTTGCCTCAATTATTTGCCTTTTCTTGTTTCTTGAGGAAATAAGAAATGCCAAATTGTTTTCAGAAACATTCTCGAATGCGTTTACATCTCAGCGCCTCGAGTCTTCAATAGAACAATGGAGAGTTTGACCGATTTCCCACATCTAGAAGATCCCCAAATGAGAAAATCGTTTATAACGAAAGCTAGCCTCTTCTCCTTTCATCTCAATCTATTCAAGATGTTCTTTCTACGTTAAGTTTCCTAAATAAGGAATTTATAAATAAAGGCGAAGCATTTAGAACCATTTCCATTTTGGCTGGCATTATATATATATAAATTACTTATTTACTTAAGACTAAAATGCGAAAACATAGGATTCCATCTCCGCTAAAAGTTTAAGAGGAGCAAAAAAGTGAATAATAGCAAAAACGGTCGAGTGTGAGTGTCGTGGTATGACATTACATTATATCAATACCATATTATATCTATGAGGGAGGGACCAATAACTTGAAAGCGAACCGACAAAAGGGACGGAAAACCACGAGTTTAGACGGGCTGAGTAGCGAGAGAGTGCAACGTGGTCAGGTAAATTATGGACAATGGCAAAGCTCAAGGTTATTTAAAGAGACATGTAAAAAAATATAATTTTATTTACACAAAAATAATGAGAGAATTGATGGGTAAAATTACCTCAGAGAATTAACGGGCAAAATCACATCAGTAGATGAAAGGGGGAATTAACTCAATTAGGTTACTGAGGGGGGGGGGGGTAGCTTACGGATGTCTTCTGCACGTGAGGTGTGGCCGTTCGGAACTTCTGAGCAGGAGATTGGAGTGATAACGGTTCTCCAAAAACAAAGGGGGGGGGGGTAACTTCCGGTCCAGGGGAGAGTATTTCGGCTACCCGAAATGAGGAGGGCTTCGAGAGGAGTTGATTCGAGAAGTCTGGAAAATCACTCGGGGGCGATCGTTTAGTGGAATTACCTCCTTGCTGGGGCTAATTCCAAATACACAAACTAGTCCAGCTGTCAATTTGCTTTGTTGCTAGCACTTGAGTTGGGACCATGGGGAATCTTCTGGGGTCAGTGCGAGACTTCTCAACTCTGTGTCTCCTCATCGGAGTCGAACACTATTTATGTCCAAGGCTCTCCCCGAGAGGGGTTAGCGGGAAACAGCTCTACTCTCGAATGGCCTCGAATCTTTTAGCAGAGGCCATTCTAGTCCGCGTAAAGGTGAATCGTGGGGGACGCGGTTCGAGGCTACCACTTATGGAAGGGGGAAGGGGGTTAGGCTTACAAATTTAGGCCTAACCGGGCCTTCTGCAGCGCGTGGAAGTTCCGTCTGCTCAACAAATTCCACGTGGGGTTCCCTCACAGTGAGGTAGATTCCAATAATAAACCTCATCACTCTTAAATAATGTGCCTAAAAGAATGCTATAAACTGCTACGATCAAGCTTGTTCAAGGAACACCTGCGCGCAGAAGTACGAATTTGAACCACTTTGAGCGATAGAATAGGAGTGAAAAAGTAGACAAAAAAAAATCCACAATAAATCTAGAAACCCCTCAACGAACGCATACCTTCGCCAACGCCATTGTGATTAAAACTAACAATCCCTAAATACTTTCCAGACAAGCCAAAACATATTATAATACCGTTAAATGTTTATTAGGTGCTCTAGGGTCTCAAATAGTACAGTGCTTTAATGTGCGCATAACATATTCCAGACCTTCGTGAGACAGAAATGAACTAATATGATCTAAGTTCTCGTCCTTAGAAAAATATCTCTAGAATTTAGAATCCTATGTTTACCATTGATAATTTATAAGTTATTAACAAAATATTGATTTTCCGTAATGAATTTGGACCAGCCATAGACAAAATTAAGTAACACCATAAAATCCTTCTTCCTGGAAATCTGCCCATCCAATTAGGGTTCATGTGTCTATTTCATTAATTTATGAATTATCAACAAAAGCTGATTTTTCATAATGACAATTCCAGATCGCGAATTCGTCCAGATATAATAAAGATTGAAGGAAAAGTAAATCAGTAAAAGCAATAAGAAGAATAGAAATAAATTACGAAAGATGATTTTTTAGCAATTTTTACATAAAAGGTGAAAACTGATGGAAGCTTTCCCACTAAAAATTATTTTAAAAGATTTCACAATGAAAGTGGTAAAGTTAATACCGAGTAATCAAAAGAAGAGCTTTCTTGGGAAAGTAGGAACCGGGAAGTTATGCAACTTTCTTGAATCTGGCCCGAATTAGCCATGGGAAATCGACTTTGCGGGAAAGAAAATTTACCACATTAGCTGAAAGATTATTTTCGCTCTATTCACTAAAAGTTAAATAAGAAAGAAATATTATGTTGCCTTTCTTAACTACGACAAAGTGACTGATTGTATATATAAGAAAGAGGAAATCGACAATCAAAGATGTTTGAATAGAAATAAAAAGATGTTACCAACGGCTGCCATAAATCATTTTAGGACAAAACCAAAGGGGAGTTTGTGTGTGTGTTAAAGAGGAATAGCCCAGATAGCCCATAAAGTACTATACTTTGGGCACTGGGGAGCAGGGCATAGCGCCACTCTCCAAGGTATTCCCTCAGTTCATAACGAAAGGTGACCACAGCAGATGGTATGTAGCCTGTATAAACTACGAATAAGGAAGGCCTTGCTCAATGGGTTGTTTTGAACACTTTGACGGTGGTTAGTGAAGCTAGTGTTCCCCCCTTTTCCCTTCATGCTCCCACTTTCCCTCAGAGGTTCCCCACTTTACTTTTTCTACCCATGATACGACATGGTGATACAATGTTATGAATACCCTCCACATTATGAGAAGCTGTGTTGTCTCCCAATCTTTATATTTTAGTTCCTACGAGATCGTTGATACCACGAACTCTCTGCAGTGCAATCGGGCAGGAGGAGGGAGTCATGTAGATAAGTGTCTTCAGTGTCATTTACTTTGCCTTGAGCATTAATGGAATTACCTTGGTGCTGGAAGATGTTCTAGCTACGCTCAATGTAGATGACCTTCCAATCACTTTTGGTGTGGCTCAGATCTCAACTCTGGAGCATGGACTCCAACAGGCATTGAACCGCATCTTTCACTACGCCGAACCTCAAGGGTCTCGGTTTTCTGTGTTCAGACTTAAGGTATTGTGCTTCTCTTACCATCTACAGCTTCCTTCCAATCCTGACTCCTACCTAAATAAGTCATACAAGGATGTGGTAGAGTCTCACCCTTTCCATTGGCTTGTTTTAGACCGACATCTCACGTGATGTAGATCCTGCACACCTGGCTATGTTTGGTGACGGTGCCATACACACGTCCCTATTGAGAGCCTGCTTATCGATGGCAAGAAAATGGCACTCACTCTGCACCGTGCCATGCATAGTGCATTATACTCTTGTGTGCGTGGGTTTGGCGCCTCCCTCAGTCGCCAACCTTTCTCGTTTTATTCACAGCCAATCTCGATGGCATATACACCACCGTGAGTTCTCACTCATACCCTATGGTTTCGAGTTTAGGGCTAGGCAACTCCTTTCACAGATGGATGTAGCTCTCGGGGCGGTAGCGCCTCTGGATTTTACACGGACGCCACCAGAGTTGGAACCACGGTTCACCATTTGTCGCTACGCCTCTGCTCCCAAAGCTTTTACAGCGCCTGGAGTATTACATTCGAACTTTTGGTATCATACGCCGTATGAGGCTGAGCCGAGCTAGTGTACACGGATAGCTCCAAATCAGAAAAGGAGGTTGAAATTTATGCGGCCCCCTTTCCCCACTTGTTTGAAGCTTACGGAGCTTATCTGGGTGATACGTCTCTCTATGTGGCAAAGCTAAATGCAATACACTGTTAATATGGAACATTATACCCCGTGCCCGCTTCGGAAACCAATATATAATCCACACCAACTCACGGTAACTTCATTAAAATCTCCGCACCCCCTGATCAGCCACATCCAAGACGTCACGATTGCTGCAAACCGAAGGAATGTCGAGAGTATCTTCTGCTCGGTCCTTGGATATGTACAGATTGCGATAAATGAGCGCGCTGATGAGAGCACCAAACAGTACAGGAAGACTGAAAGACCTGATCAGTCTTTTGCTCCTCCCTACACTGACTACATCACATGAATCAGATCAGCCCTTTGGGCTGCCTTGCAAAGAAGTTGGGAGACGTCCGATGGGAACCTAAACTTGCGTGCCATCGTGCTGCCACTGTTCCAGTAGAGGTATCTCCATTGTCCTAAAGATTTCAAGTTGTCTTTGGTCTTTTTTTAATCGGGCACACTCGCAGGATGCCCAGCCATTTGATGAAGCGCTCCCTTGTACCTAACTGCGACGACTGCGTAGTCCCTCAGATTGCTTTGTACAATCTTGCTGAGTGTCTCAGTACGAGGGATCTTTTAGCACACTACTTGTCCCGATACCAGGATGAGTAGGGTTGCTGCCTTTTGTCCCTTGGACTCAGGACGGGTTTGTGGAGCTCTTATCGTGGCATTGCTCAATTTCTGGAAGAGTCAGGCCTCCTCTACTTTATATAGTGATTTTGTGCTGGTCGCATTCTCCGGTGGCCGAGGAAAGCGAGCTTCCATTCGAGGCCAGAGGATGTTTTTCGTTTTTTGCTCTTTTTTAGTCTTATTTTTTTTATCTTAAGTTGCTTGTGGTATTCATTTGTTGTTTTTATGTTCTGTTTTCTTTCTTTCAAAATAGGCCTTTTTGTAGGCTAAAGGTAATCATCATTATTTACATCATTATCATCATTATCATTAACTATATTTTAAGAACGGAATTTGGGGTGAAAATAGTAAATACTTTTTTTCTTAGTTTGGAAATGAGTTGGTGTGTTTTGTGGATTTTGAAAAATTGAAAACAAGAGGAGGGCTTCGCCACTCCTCCTTACAGAAGGTGAAGTGCAGAAAATTTATTTTCCTATATCTTCTTCTATAACTATATTTGGGCAACGTGATATTTTTAAAGGGGAGAAATTTAGTTAAGAGTTCCTTTGTAAAATTATGATAATTGGCGAAGTTCAGAAAATTAAAAAAAAATTTACCATGGCCTCTTTTTTTTAGATTTTAAATTTTAATCTTAGTAGCGAAGGCATTGCCTGGTATCTAAGAAAATAATTTTAGCTGGTATACGCTTGCTGGCAGCAGCCAATATAGTTCTTAATCAACAAAAATAACCAAAGGGGGTCCTTTATTGTCGTAATTATTAGAGGGCATATATACAAACATAGCTCCTCCTCCTTTGCTTAAACTTTGGGAAAGCGATTAAATTAAAGCCATAATTTGATAGTTGGAGAAGTGATTACGTCTCAAAAGCGAATTTGGATGAAATATATTTTATCCAGAGGGGAAATTAAAATGAAAAAGAGTTTTCCTAGATGGGGAAAGGTCTTGACTCAGACGAAACGAGGATTCATTGTTTGGAAGATGAATTTGGAATAATTTGATAAAAAACAAATGTTATTTGAGTGGGGAGGGGGGCAGAGAACTGAAATACAATCCTAGCCCCCTCGGTGGTACGTGTAAACAGGAAACTATATTGTATCAAGTAATAAATGTCGTTTTTCTAAAGAAGACAAAATATTTTTTATTATAGAAAAAAAAGCATTTATTCCTCAATTTCCATCATTTTTGGAAATGTTATTAAATACTTTAACGAAGCAGTGGAAATCTTTCTTAAGGTCGTTTGGTTTAGCTGAAATATATAACTTTATATCCTTTTCCCCCTCCTGTACATCTCAGTAAACTTTGAAATTTAGGTATTGTAATTACTTAAATAAATGGCAATCAGATGGTGCAAAGTTGGGTCAATATGAAGGATAAGGAAGACCTTCTCAACCTGACCTGTTTACTTTTACATGGGTTAAACGTGCGATGCATGGCTGGGCATTGTCGTGAAGGAAGGGGAAGATGGGGCACTTACGGTTGAGCAGTGAAGAACTTTTGAACAATATGTCTGCATTGTTTGTTTATTATTCAAGAACTAATAATGAATGATTCTTTTCTCTTCCTACTGAATTCAATGCATCGCCTTTTAATGTTAGAGACCACGTCTAGAAAAGGGAATATACTTTTATTTGCAATTGAGTCATTTTTTTTCGCTAAATATTGCACTAAAGAATCCTTCTTTTCCTTTTCCCGTGATAATTCCGTCCAAAAATGTTTCACGGGGATTTCAAGCGAATAGAGAGATAAAGCAAGAATATAACGTAAACGTTGTCCTAGACAGTTTATATGTCACCTGAACACCCTTTTTGTGGATCTTTATTTTCTTTATCGGATATTTACATGTTGCTTTATGACTGACATATATAATTAGGCCTTTAATAGCATCAAGATCAATTGCGGTATGGTGGCTTCTGAATATTTTAGTCTAAACTCACCGGAAGTGAATTTCTTAACCCAAACTAACATTTATAATTATTTAATACATTTGCATATACGAGTCTGTAATATTTTACTGTTAATAGGCACTATTTCATTTGTTGTATTCATAAATCATGATATTCCTGATGTGTGTTTCACATGTCAACATCACTAGAGATGGATTGAGCTTATTATCCTAGGAAAGGCTTAGGATTTGCTAGTCTAAAAATACCTAGAACTTATTATCCTAGGGATGGCTTAATATTTGCTGGTCTAAAAATGCCTAGAACTTATTATCCTAGGAAAGGCTTAGGATTTGGTCGGAAAATATTTAATTATTATTATTTGTTTTGTTCATTTTTCGTTGCGTTCTAATACTTGAATGCAAAGATTAACTTTCAAAACTTCCTTATAAAAATATGTATGTATTATAATCGCACGATAGGTTTTTATCTTCCGTACTTATCGGATACCCGTCATTGCGAAGTGAACGATGAATTCCTTCCTGATTCCATAAGAACGTCACACAAATATCGGTCGATGTTGCCTTGTTGAACGCAGCGCTAAATTAGAGATACTTAAATAAAAGAGAGGATATTAATGAGAATATAAAGAAAGAGGAATTTTTTAAGGATAAAATGGATTAATAAAGTGAACGTACCTGAATGCGAGAAATGCCTTCAGAAGAATATGCCAACGGACAAGATAGTTAAGTAAATTGCGCCACTACTAGTCACCTTTCAATGGTGGAAGAAGTCTCCCGATCGGATAATACAATTCACATAAAAATCAGAATGACAATATCTGACAAACCCGGAGCCACCGTCGAATAGAAAGCCCTTCCTGGCCCCAGTTAGGGTATAGTGAGTGGGTAGTTAGGATATACAAACCTATTCAGCAGGATCCCGTACGGACAGAGATGAGGTATGAAGACATCCTTTTTGTGATTAACAGGTGTGTGAATGGAATTTGTGGCGTCCTTGCGTCAAACAGGGCACTACCAAAAGGCGACTAACTCCCTACGAACGGCGAATTTTTATTTGTCCTCTCTTGATCGGTTAATACCTTTTACTTTAGCGTGGAAATCCATCGGCTTATCCACTAAGGGTGCGAGACCTTCACAAGCGACCAAGGTGGACTGAATTTAATGTGGTTGGTAGCTGTCTAAAAGAGCTGAAGGAAACTGCTGGCGACACTATTGAGAAAGGGGTCACAATCTTGCGTACAGAGATGCAATTATGCGTAAAGTATAAATTTTATTAACAATTCTTAATTATTTACAAAGATTTAGGTCTTACACTTAATTGGTCTCCGATTTTTTACTTTTCTTTTTTTCAGACTTTTCCAATTCGAAAGGGGACTAAATATTAGAAATACCAGGACTAGTAATAAATACTATCAAATTCTAAAGGCCGAATGCTTCATTTTACAATTTCCGAAAAGGCATCCCTTAAAGCGTCGATGAATTCAAAGATGCGAACGTCCACCTAGTGTGAAAAGGGAGTAATAGTTTGTGGTCAAAAAGAATGCCGGTAATGGATCAAGAATGATAACAAATCGAATCTGTAGCTTATCACTAACTTAGGCCAACTTTAGAGGCTCAAGTAGGACAATTGTACAGCCGAGTCCTTCATCACGTCCTTTCTTGAAGGGTAAAATGTCAAACAAATGAGAAAAGGAAATTTGGTTGACTGAAGACGACGAATGCCAACATATTTCCGAATAAGCGTCTCGACCCCCAGAGCTGAACCAAAATCCTGTCAAATCAACTCTGTCCAACCGCACGACAGACCTGATAATACAACGCTCATCATTCGTAACTCGCATTCGTTTCTTCGCTCTTTTGTACGAACTTGCTTTTAGTAACTAAATGCCTCCTTCTCGACACTAAAATTTAAGGATAAAGTAGTTCCTTATGGGATCTTGTTTCCCTTAATAATTTATCATTCCTAATTTATATTCATTTTCCCGTTTCTTGTATGTTATCTACCCAGCTTATCCACGGAGTTGAACTTGTCTTCGTTGAATTACTCGTCCTGCATTTAAAAAAAAATGGGACATAATTCCACAAATATATTAATCCAGTATACAAGTATCAAGGAATTTTTGAAGTAAACTGGCGTAGCCATGGGATTGGTAGAACAAAGAACCCCCCCCCTCCTCAAATAAAACCCCTTCCCTCCTAAAATATTTGGATTGGAAGGGATATAAACCTTAAGTTATGGGTTTGTACGAAGTGAATAGGTAACCACGAATACAAGCTTGAAACCTCTTGTAAGCCGCTTTATGTGGACAAAAAGCGCTTAAGTAATTAGTAATTAATCATCATAAATTATTATTACTTTGGGGTAATCTTCAGATTACCTTGCTCTCCCGGACACTTCGACAACCCGCAAATCCAGGACAAAAAACTTTGTTGCGGAAGAAACTCCTCACAAGCTATGTGACTATGACTATTTCATAGTCTCCATTTCATTTCCCGAAATTCCAAACGGGGTACTCAAATCCCTAAATCGAGACCTCGCACTTACAATGCGAGGATGAGACAAAGGGAAGCTCCCAAAATTAACATTGCAAAATTTTTCTCCCACTAGAAAAGTGCCCTACTCCTGTGCACTCTCTTTCTTGCATACACACATCAACATCTCTGCATCTCACATACCTACCACGTAATATGATTACAATACCCCCCCAAAAGAAGAAATTCAAGCTATAAGGGAAATTTCAACCATGACATCCCAAACTGTAGTTTCATGTAACTCACAGATCCCATATAGCAGTTATTCACTCCCCAGCATCCCCTCCTCCAAATTCCCCACTCAAAAAAACAACAATAAAGATTCACTACGAACTTCACTGCACCATTTTAGCGGTGAGAGAAAGAGATCATTGATAAGTGAACGCTCCAGGGAGAGCGACGGGCCCATAAAATGACCTCACTGCGGCAAAGCCGCGCACACACTGACGCTCCCGACTCTTCCACCACGAGAGAGAGGGGGAGAACGAAAAATATAAAGAGAAGAGGAGAGAAACAAAGAGAATATACATACAGACAAGGGAGAAAAAGCCACGAAGTTAAAAAGAAAAACCAGGTGGACCGAAATTCTAAACGCAACCACTCGACCCCCCAAAACTTGTATAAAACATAATAAATTGATACACACCAAATCATCCATCGATTCACTAATCCAAATTGATACATATCTTTAATCGCAGTAAAATGATAAAATTAAAAGTATTTTTACAGTTAAAAAATATCTTTATTTAAGGATATATGAGGAATCCTTATTTGTGTATTTATTTAGTTTTAAGACAAATTTGTGACATTTAACGAGGAGATAAGTAGAGACAAAACATGAAAGGAGATTAAACCAAGAGCAAAAAATTGAAATATAAAACTAACAATAATAATAACTAAAGGTAATCGAAAAGCCCATAAGTCTGACAAGGCCATTGTCAAGCAAAACTCAAATCAAACAATCATGAAATAATTTCCAGACCAGCCAACACAAAAGCTTATTTTAGTTTCCATCAGAGACACATCATCAGGCACTTAAAAAAACTATAATACCGTAAAATCTTTATTCGCTGCCATAGGGCCTCTAATATTACAATGCTATAATATGTGCCTAAAATATTTCAGATCTTCATCTGACTGAAATTAAGGGATATCTTCTAATTCCTCAACCATAGAAACATATCTCTAGTATTTGGAATCATATGTTTAACATTAGTAATTGTGAGTTATTAACAACGCTATGATTTACTGTAATGACAGAATGAGTCCAGATTTCTATATACTCCGGATCAGCCATAGACCAAATTAAGGAACGCCATATAATTAATTTACTCTGGAAAACTTACCACTCATATTAGTTTGTGCATTATCAACAAAAAACTATTTCTTTATAATGGTAGATCTGAATCTCGTATTCGTCTAGATATAAATGACTTTTTACTTGTAACAGATAGACAAAATATGTTTGAATCAACCAAAATCTACATTATTACCGCTACACGTTGTTCTTAATTCTATCATTCTAACACCTTTCACTACTGTGCTCTGACTTGGTAAATATTAGACCTCAGTATATATATATTAACAAAATGCAGGAAAATACAGAAATATTAGAATAGAAACTGTGTGGAGAAGCCCCAAACTAAACTTCATCATAAACCAGGATATAGATCTCACAGATCTATATCCTGATCCGAAACAAATTGTGTATGTCGGTAGTACGTCATGAGTTGCCATCCCTGGCTATTTTCAATTTGAATAGCCCTTTATTTTTATTATGTTGGCAAAAATGTCAGAAAATGATCTATCTCGTAATGTTGAATAATTAATCCAGAATCCTCATCTTGACTTGAATGCCCACAAAAATCTAGTAAACTCTTCTTTGTTCCAAAGCACCCCCCCCCCACAAAATTTCTCTTACATCCAAACCTTCGGCCGTCTCCCATCTTCTTTGCCAAGCCGCTGGGACGCGGTGTCGTGGCTTCGAATGTTGAGAAGATGCCGCATCTATTGCTTCTAAAAGCGGGAATATAGTGCGTAAGTTGAGTTAATCTACCGAAAAGATGCACTTGGCAATATCTTGCACACACCAGGCAGAAATACAAATATACACGGGTGATCACATAACCTCCGCAACTCTCTCGGCGGGGGTAATAAAGGACAGAGATAGAACCGCGTGAAGAATGAAAGATTAACCAAAAGGGCCATGGTTACCTCCATGATGGTTCGTATTTGGAAACACGCATCGATTTCGAAGCACAACTCCCTTCCTCAGGAAAAGCAATAGTCTAATGAATCCATTTTCGACAAGTTCGCTCACGGAGTATATGCGTACACTAATTGTTCCATAGAATCTTTAGTTCTTTTTGACCGTTTAACAGCATACAATGTTATTAGTTTATATTTAAGAGAGTTGGATATTAAATAAAGGATTGGTTTCTTGTTTTAGTTAGGGTTTCTTAATTTTCATGGAGTCCAGAATTACCAAAGGTTTGTGGTAATGAAAAGTTTTACGACAACATTGCCTTCCATCATCCTTCCTGGTGTTTTTAAGACATTACCATCCTCCTTCCTGGTCTTTTTTTTACTTTAAATCTTTCATATGGAGGCGGCGAAGGAGGGTAAAGCCCCCAAAATACAAAAAGGCCTTTTTAGGATCCGTTGGCAATCGCTAAAGCCTACTCCATTAGTCATATCCGGGTGGGTGCGTATGGTTCCGGTTGGCCTAGCTCGAAATTTGAGGGCCACCTTTTTCGGCCCGGTGAAGCAACGTTCCTCGGCGTCGCGTAAAAATAATTTTAAAAAATAGGAACGATGTGGCCATAAGAAGGGCGAATGGGTGGCAAGAAAGCACCAGGGTAAAAATTGTCATCCCCCAAACAGAGTCATGAAGCAGGGTGTTTACTCTTCCCTCCCTGCCCCCATTAGGGATGAAAGGACAAAAGCTGGCCGGTGATTACCTGCCAAAAATAGCCCCATGCGAAGAGAGACAGGTGGGAAGGATCTGAAAATACGTTGCCGAAAAATCTGTTAAAATGGAGAAGTCTAGAATGAATAAATCTCAGGTAGTCTCAATCTAGTTTAAGACCTCCCGGGATATTGGGGCTGTGAGGGAGGACTCTTACTCTACGTACCAGGTGTAGCAGACGACACGGTGCTCTCACTCGAAGGGTATTTCTGGCCAAATTAACCCTACTTTTCTAATTCATGTCATTATTACCTTCCATCCTCCCCCCCCCACAAGCCAAGTGAAATTTGGTTCTCGCTATAATTTTACTTACCACAATTTAATTGGTGGATAATTGGAGCATTCGCGATGACACCGAATTATTTTACATACCTGGAAAAAAAGAAAATAAATTTTAAACGAGTGAAACAAGGGTGCCACACCAGACCCTACACTGTCTTAGACTGAAAAGCTGTGGAAGAGACCATTTAAGCTTCTTAAAAAATTAAATATGAAAAATTTACTAAATTCAATGGGATGACTAATTCTGGCATGACAAGAGAATGGAGGTTAAAAAAAGATTCATTGTCTTTACTAACCTTAGAAAATAAAGAGTTTTTCATTTATTTAATGGTAATGTAATCAAATTGTAATCAAATAAATTGGAGAACTTTAATTAAAAGCAATGACTGTATAAAGATAGTAACGAAGCCTTTTGTAAGATTTCTGATGTAAATTTAGATTTAAAGGAAACGGAAGAGAATTTGAATAGTTAATACTGATTACACGAATGTTAAGTAAAAAAAAAAAGATACAAATTTATCCAATAGAAATGAGCTGAAAAATCTGAACCAAAGTGCGTCTAGAGATTACATGAATACCTCTTTAAAGTCTCATCATTTGCGAGAAAAAGTGTCTTTAGCTTTTATTTCAGATACATTTATGAATGTAATAAGTAAAAAATAGTTGATATTGACACAACTATATTAAATATTATATAGTATATAGTCGATTTTCTGAAATTCTATTACAACGACCGTCTAGATATTGTTTGCAAGAAGGATTTTCTGATAAAATGGCCACGAAAAAGGACTTTTCCATTTACAGAAGAATCATATCGTGAAGAAATTAGGTAAAAGAAAGTATTCTCTACAAATTAGAAAGGATTTGAAACTTTATCAGTGAATTTTGAAGAAAACTGTAGAGAATAGCATTTAGCCAAGATCTTACTCGTAGACATGTTTGCTACCAGCAAAGCCATTTCTCAAGTAACAGGGGCTATTTCCTTCTCGAGAGAAATAAGGGGTAAAGCTCTCAATAATTTTTCTACTTTTAGAAACAAAAACCCCAAAGCTGCTCCTAATCAATAAAAAACACCAAGAAAAACATCCGCGGGACCAAATCAAGAGTCACTCTGAATGGACCAGGTTGTTGGTCAAAAGGCTGGATTGTAAATGTACCTCAGGAGAAGCAGTTTCACCCAGCGATAACAAGGAGGAAGATTGATAAGAAAAAACGAAAATCGAAATATAACAAGGTCTGCTGACCAAAAGGTCGCGTGCCATCACTTATTCTGGTGAATGACCACGTCTAACATAATATAGCCAAACGTATCATATTTTAGCCTAGATTAGTATAGCATACCACACCCTAGACTAGAATAACCTTGCATAGCTCAGCCTATTATTACCTTGGTTAGCTAGCCTATCATAGCCTCACATAGTATTACCTAGTATAGCGTATTATACTTTAGCCTAGCATAGCATAGTATAGCCCTATCTAGCCTAGTATAGCTTAGCATAGTATAACTTAGCCTAGCATTAACTATCATAGACAAGTATAGCCTATACTATCCTATTATACCCTAGTCAAGCATAGCTTAGTAGTGTCTAGCCTAACATACTATATGCTATCTTAGCATAGCATTTAATGGCCTAAATTAGCATAGTATATCTTACCCTTATACATTATATTTTAGCATAGCTTAGCATAGTATAGCCAAGCATATAATAGCTTAGCATACTATAGCCTATTCTAGGCATGCCTAGTAGATTATACCATAATATAGCCTAGTCTAGTCTAGCAGAGTATCCACCGAATAGTTATGATGTTATTGACAAAACAAAATGATTCCCGGGTTAAATTTGCGAGGACTTTGGAAATTATCATTCGAAAGAGAATGTAAAACAACATAAGAGTTTCATATTTCGTTAGAATCGGCCGAATACGTTTGATGTTATCACCAAATAATTCCCCTGCTAACCTTGGGAGGACTTGGGCAATTATACCATTCGAAAGAGAATTTAAAACAACATTAGGATTTCAAATTCCGTTAGAATCAGCCGAATAGTTATGACGTTATTACAAAAGCAAAACGGGGACCGACCGACATAGTAAAATGTAGAGCCTCTCGCGACTAGTCTCGCACGCGACTAAAGCCTTGTTTTTGGAATAGCAATAAAAATAATTTACAGAAATATCAACTTAAAAGAACACAATAATTAAAAAATAAAAAATATTAAAAATAAACTATATTACCAGTTCATACTTCAAACAAAAAATTACAACATATAAACGTAAAAATTAGATATTTACTTTCTTCGAACCCGCTAACTTGCTAAGCATTTACCAAAAAATTCAATTTAGCAATGAAAAAAGTTAAATTGGCAACTCGTTTACCCCTCTTTTTGTCAGACGCCGCGTTGCCAAATTTAGTGTTATTTAGTTATTCGCTCCATTATATAAGATAATTAAATTTATATAATTTATTAATTAATATAATTTTATAAAATTATAATATTATATTATAATTTTAGCCATCAGATAACGAATATAACTAAAAAATCAATACATTTGGCACGGGAATCTATATTAAAGACCCACTAAATTTGTTCTTAGGATAAATTTTATTAGGTCTTTCAGTAAAAGAGACAACCGCATTTTATTTTTTAAAAAGGTTATGTTTTGTTATGGTATGCATTAGTAAGTACCTGTATTTCGATAATTCAATAATGGATATGTTATATAGTTTTATTTTTGATTAGCTCCTAGTTGTATTTTTTTAATTTTCGGTCGAATCTGGTTAGAACCGGTTATCAAAAGTTAGGCTCAATGAAAACCGGTTTTCAAAATTCCAGTTACTTAGCAACCGTAGTGCCCACTCCCCGACCCCAACACAGCATGGATATCTGCCAGAAAGTTAGGCAAGTTCATATATATATATATATATATATATATATATATATATATATATATATATATATATATATATATATATATATATATATATATATATCCCCTAAAAATGTATACAAACTTTAAATAATTGTAAAGTAGGTGTTTATTAAAATACATTTCATTTTCAAAATATAATAAAATCTACAAAAATTATTTTATTGTTTTGTCAACGCTTTTTCTCAGACTGACGTCAGTTCTAGTCCAGACACTGCTGACAACGCGAAGCAATGGAATCGCAAACATCACGAAACAATTCGTCTGGTATTTGCCTGCATTCTTTCACGTTTAATGGCTGCTTTCAATTCAGTGACTGTTGCAGGTTTCATAGCTTAGACTTTGTCTTTTAGGTATCCCCATAAAAAGGTCTGGGGGTGTGAGGTCTGGTAAAAGTGGATGGTATTCAACGAAACCCCTACGTCCAATCCACCTGTTTGGCAAGTTATCATCAAGAAAGGATCTGACATCGTTATGGTAGTGTGGGGTGCCTCATCTTGCTCAAAATAAAACTCCTGATCTTCAAATGTTTTCCTAAAACTTGACGTGACAGACTGTTGCATCAAGTTCAAGTAAACAGGACCAGTCACAGTAGCATCAGAAAAGAGTGGTTCAATTAATCTTCTTGATGATAAGCCACACCACACTGTAACTCCTGGTAAATTAACATGGTGTTCGACAATAACATGCGGATTCTCAGATCTCCAATAGGTGCAATTGTGGCGGTTAATTGAACCATTTAATTTGAATGTGGCCTCATCACTCCACACAAGCATTGTTTGAAAGTGTGCATTTACGACACATCGTTCCAAGAACCACTCGCAATACTGCACTCTTCGGTTTGGATCACCGTCATTTAGAGCATGGGCTAATCTTGGAATGTAACTTTTCCATTGACAACGCTTCATAATGCGATGGACAGACGATTTTGAAATGCCTACTTCACGACTGGCTTGCCGCAGAGATTTTCTTCGACTTCGGTGATACGTTTCCAACATTTTCTTGCTTTGTGGGAGATGACGATGTCCGTGGTCCCCCGGAACGCTTCTCGTAGACGTTCTGAACAGTTCTATCGGCTTTAAACTTATCTCTAATTCTACTGATAGTAAGGCGCGTTGGTGATTATTTTGGAAACTCCCTCCTAAATTGTCTTTGTACTTCAACTGCGTTTTCACACTTCCAGTAGGACTTTAGAATGAACTTCCTTTCTTCAAAGTTTAGTCTGACTGCCATCATTAATTCTGTAAAGGAAAAAAATAATTTAAATAAGCATCTACTCTACAATTATTTAAACTGTGTATACATTTTTATTTTATTGAAAATAAATAAAATAATGTTTGTAGATTATATTAAATTTTGAAAATGAAATGTATTTTAATAAACACCTACTTTACAATTATTTAAAGTGTGTATACATTTGGGGGGAGGCACCCGGTATATATGAATTTGTGCAGTATATTTTCATTATGGCAGGTATTATTGAAAGTGACTGCTAGTCACGTGTTAATAATTTTCTTTTCAATCTTCTACATTTGTCTTATCTTCGCATTTTTTCATTGTTCAACCCGTGAATAAGCCCACCAAAGTTCATTAAGAGACTGATATTTATTAATTGCAAAGGGGTGGAATGAAATTAGTGCACCTTAGCACTTTCTCTTATTAAACTGACGCGTTTCGATACGACAAGTATCATCTTCAGAGTTAAAATAGGAAATTAATACATGTATGCCAGTTTATATGTTATTAAAAATGTGTGAACAAACTGACGAACTAGCAGGCTGAGGAGGTGCAGTTAGGGACTGGTCGAAGTGTAAGTGAGTGGCCGGAGAGGGAAGCGGGTTAAGCTGCTTGCCAGAGGTGATTAGCGGCTAGAGACAGCTGTCCTACATGTACCTGGTCCCTCGATTTCCTCGTCTTGAAGTTGGCAGGAATTCATGGGGATTAGATTGTATATTTAGACTTGTTTTTTTTCTTGAATATATATTGCTTCAAGGAGGAGTAATTGGCGTCTCTTGGGAGCATAGTCTAAAATTCTTGTTTTCTTCCATCATTTTTCTGTTATGGCAAGTTCCATGTATTTCTTGTGTATGTTTTTTAGGTGCAGCATTGTTGAGGTGGTATGATATTCTTCTTGGGAGTGTGGTTCTGGTCATTCCGATATACAGGTAAGGTAAGAGCTCACAGTATCCTAAAGTACATGTTTACTCGTATATCAGATGGGGCCTTTGTTTGTGTGTAGGTGGAGGTTTTGGATTATTTTTCCTGAGAAGGGTTTATGTCTGTCTATTTTGATAGTAGATGGTTAGTGCGATCTTTTTTTGGCATTCGTGTGTTTTATTACTTGTTTAATAATGTCCTTGATTGTTCTCTCATCTGCATGCTGTTCTGTGCTCATAGTGTTCTTGTAAAAGAGTTCTATAATGGATTTCTTGTCGTATTTCGGTTCTTATGGGGTTCTGACAGGGACCATCGATTCATGTTAATTCTTATAGCTGTTTGTATTTCTTTATTGGAGAATCCTTTGTTAACAAGTACCTGGATGGATCTCTCAAGCTCATTGTCTGTATCCTTCCATGAAGTGTAGTGCATGAAGGCACGGTAAATGTACAATGTGATCACGCTTGTTCGGTAGCGTTTAGGGCATTCGCTTTCTGAATTCATGCAAAGTCCCGGATTGATGGCTTTAATATGTCCTTCGGTCGTTATTCTTTCATTAATATTGCAAGTAAGGATGTCTAAAAAGGGTAACTTGTTTTTATGGCTTTTTTCGGTGGTGTAGTTGAGGGAAAAACATTCTTTAAAGGCTTTTTCCAACTTAAATATTTCTTCTTCTGTTTGTACATTTATGTAAATGTCGTCTATATTCCCTCAGTAGATGAAGAACCTGGATATTCTTGAGAAAAACCTTTTTTGTACCACCCCCATATAGAACTCAGCAAAGAGAACTCCAAGGGATAACCCATAGCGACTACATTAACTTGGCGGTAAATACTTCCATTAGGCCCATAGAAGGGGCAGATTTGTAGGAGTTTTCTCATGTCCACCCTTGGTATTCTAACTAGGGGGCGAGCATTTTGGTTATAGACGTGTTCTAATATTATGTCGATCGTTTCAGCGACTGGTACATTCGTGAACAATGATTCGACGTCCATGGATGTAGAGGGATCCCCCTAGAATAATATTATTTCCCCACCTCCTAAGATATTACTTTGGGAGAGAAAGCGAGCCGTTACTATCCCCCCCTCTGACTTCACCCTTTTTGGACTTGCCGCCAGGTCACCGCAAAAATTCACACCGAGGCATAACGCTGAAATTAAAGACTACCTCCCCACCGACTCAATCTCCCCTCCCCCCCTTGGGTCGGGAGATTACTCATCTATTTTGTAGGTTCATCGAGAACAGCTTTTATGGCTCCAGCCGCTTGTCGTCCGTCTGGCCCGCTGATCCCTGCCTTTTACACCCTCCCGCAAGTAAACGCTTGGTTGTCACGGCTGATAACGAAGTTTCGAGAAGGCCTCAATCTCTCTCCCTGTTTTGAAGAACTCCGGGTCTATATGCAGCTTCCCAAGGATTGCTGATAGATTTGGTTAGACGACACTTCCCCGAAAGGAGTTCGATTCAACGAAGCTCTCTCCCGAGAAGTGTGATTGACGGTCTCAAGCCGCGGAAGAGCTGGATATCACACCCGTATCTTCGGGTCAGGGAGAAGAGTCTCGTGAGGCGACGTCAGCCTTTCTCAAACCGCCTTCGAATCAAGGATTGGAGAATCCGTCCTCGGACGTTCTTCTGGGAACTCTTAAGGACAAGAGGACTGATAGCTCGCTCAAGCCGAGTGTGGAGAAGTCACCCCCCCCCCCATCTTTCAAAGTTCGATCCGTGACCTCTTCAAGACAATAAGCCCGATAGCTCGCTCAAGCCGAGTTAGTTTGGAGAAGTCACCTTCTCCCCTTCGAAGTTCGTCCGGTGACCTCTTGAGGACAAGAGGCCCACATCTCGCAAAACACAAGTTTCGAGAAAGTAACCCAACCCGCTGCTGGTTTTTGGCTCCCCCCGTGAGTAATCAAAGTCACCAAGACGCCCCCCCCCCCAAGTTTGCCCCGCTTTACTCTCGAGGTTCAAAGGAACTAAATCACTCACTACCCTAAATCTCCGATTATAACCATTCATAAACCCTGGTTATCTAATTAGTATTCGGAACCTAATTGCGTCTTATTCATTGTCGTAGAATGACCCTTGGTTTAGATCACTATACCCTTTGACACCCTTTTAGTAGCGGTATGCTTTAAGGGGCGTGAGTTACTTCTATGATGAAGTAGGCTTTGTTATAAGAGTGCTATTCAGTGGTTTTGTTCTTAAGGAAGAGCTATTTTTAAACACATAAGGATAAGAGGAAACACCAGAATCTACCAAAATAAACATGTATTTTAAACGAAACACTTAACTATTACAAACCAACAGTTAACACCTTTCTATCTTTGGCATCAAAGATCTTTCAATGACAAAAAATAAACAAATAGGCTTCCCGTAAACATACCTATTGCCGATTAGTATTTTTTTTTATCGCGACTCTATTTGATTAGCGTTAAACATTAAATTAGCGTACTCTCGTCTACAAACACATATGACCTAGGTTCAGGAACAATGGTTTCTACTCTCCTTTAAAACGTGGGACGTACTAAACTTCTACTATCGCAATAGAGAGATAAATGTTATTTTTAACTTACAGGTAGGTATTAGGGATTGCCGGATGTCGCTGGAGGACTTATCTCTCGCTTTGAAGAGTTGTGGCCGCTGGTTGAATTTTCGTGGAGGGATTGCTTGTCGCCTGTGACGGGGGCTGATTCTTCAACGTAATTAAAGAACGGGAGCTCGTTGGGGATGGGTTCTTCTCCTCTCACTCTTACGGAGCTTGAGATGTGAGAGTCGCTCGAGTGTGAGCGGTTTTGCTTTTCTTTAGTCGGACTTCTTTGCAGACTGAAAAGGCTTCTTCGGTATGGCACCGATATAAAGCTTGACTATTTAGGTTAATACTGCCCTGAAAGGGGGGATCGATTTTCTCAATCTGATCATATCGTTTCTCACGGAAATAGTCTTGTATGGCTGCAGGATCGATCTTCACGAACTAACCCTTCTTCTGGCGTATCGACTTCTAATCTTCTTGTCTGGCTGAAAGATCGATCTTCACGAACTAATCTTTCTTCTGGCGAATCGACTTATAATAATCTTCTCGTCTTGCCGATGGATCGAACTTCACGAACTAATCCTCCTCTGGCGTATCGACTTCTGATAATTATCTTCTCTTTCTTTGCGGGGCTTATTTATAGGCGGATTGCCGCCCCATCTAAAGGGGAAAGTGACCAGGCCACAGAGGCAAAGGACGGGGGGCGAATGGTGAGTTAGCATCTGGGGCGAGCGAGAATTCCTGAGGTGGCACTGGGGTGCCCAAGTCAGCTCGCAAATTAGAGGCTCGCAACCGCACCGCTTTTTTTTCCATAACCACGGGTTTATGGGTCTTGTAGGTAATTGGATCGTTAGAGAGTCGTTTAAGGACCTTAGGTGGTCGCCTTAAAACAGATGTTAGCTCCAACTGCCCACAGCGGCGGGGAGATCACACATGGTAAGCAGTTTCGCCAGCTACCTTTCCCACGCTTCTCCTCATGAGGGGGGGGGGCTTTAATGTACCTATACTCCTCCAGGAAGCTTAAGGTAGCCATTTCTCTACATTCATGTACCTATATATATTAATATTTATTGTTGTGCCTTTCATTTTGTGTGTATTAAAATCTACTTTTGTTGCTCTTAGAACAATAACGGTTGTTGCCTTGCTTAGCCTACCCTAGAGCCGTGTGCGCATATTCCCGTACACTTGGCCATACTTCGACAATGGAGGCTATTATATTCTTAGGGGTAGTGGATCGAATGCTATCGATAAAATCCACCGAGGATTTGAGGCCGTATTTGTTCGGATTAAGTTAACTCTTCCTGCGTTTACGAGTGCGTGGTAGATTTATAATATAAGTGCAAATTACTGAATATAGGTTGGCCACAGTCGACTATCTTGGGGGTTCCGGGATAACAGAAAAACTGGAATGGCCAGACTATATATATATATATATATATATATATATATATATATATATACGTAAATGAATACTTTTGGAGCTTTGGGCCGAAGTTGGTTGAAGACCGTTAGTGAATGGGGAAATTGTTATGAGTCCAGTGGGGGTGGTTTATTATTAACTTTGCGGGGTCCTTTTTAGAAAAATATTTCAGAGTGCAAGTTAACCAACGATTAACAGGTAGTTGGTACGCGTTAAGATTGCAAAAGAAAGACATTGACGAAAATATATATTTACTAGAAACAAAATAAGATTTAAATGTAAACACATATTGGGTTTAAAGGTAATGGTCGCATAAACGGAGTTAAATGTTTACGCGAGATACAGGTGGGTTAATTAGGGGATTAAGGATGTCGGATTCAGGTGGTGATTTAAAGATAGGTTTTAAACCGGGGCGCACACACAAAGAATGGATCGATTGGGTAAGCCAGGTTTTAGATCAATCTGCAGGCGGCAACGGTTACAATTGCTTAAGTGCTCGTTGCAGGTAACGGGCAAGTTGGGATACGATGACTGCGAAGGGGGAAGTCGGATTTACCTCTCACTTCAGATGAGGGTGCACTCGTAGATGGTCTTCGGAGAAGGGAAACCTCGTCAGATACTAGCCGATTAACTATGGCAGAGTTCACGGATGTCGATTTCGCCTTCGTTGACGTGGAATGTTCGACGAACTTCGATTTTATGACAGAAGACAGGAATGTTGGCTGAAAGGCGGCCATGGAAGACGATGAAATCGATCTTTAACCAAATAGAGCTGGTAGGTGATAACGGCGTAGGCCGGACCCTCACCCTGGTTTAGCCGTGCTTTCAAAGCTACATGTGGTGATCTCAGGACCACGTGAGTACAAAAAGGGTACGTGGTCGCCCTTCGACCTTATTCTGCTACAATGCAAATTAATATTATTATACAAGATTAAAAGGAGTTTCAAACCAATCTATACACGCATTAGATGTACACGGGTCTCAGTGGCTAAATACGGGGACGGGATACTTGGTTAGGACGGTCACCGTACAAACAAACGAATAATATTGCCTGAGGGACGTTCGAATGACCTTGAGCGTATACTAAGCCGAGGATGAAGAGTTCATACTGACGGGGGGGGGGGAACATAGAGAGAGCACTTGCATGAGAGAGTTGCGTGTTGCTGCTACCTCAAAGATTTTGTCCCAGGGTGTAATCCTTGCCTTGGCGCAAAGTTCAAACAATTGTCTCTTGACAATGACTATTACGCGATGAACTTAAATCTTGCTTTCGAGTAACACAAATCAAGACTAAACGCCCTGCCTTCGAGGAGCGTGAGGAAGCGGTTGGAGGTAGACTCACGTGAATTAACGATAATACCGGGAGCTTGAGTGATTCTGCGAGAATTGTGCAGAGTCCAACGGTAAGCCAATAGCCTGTACGAACGGAGAAGTGCAGACGGCAGATACGGACGGGGTAGGGTGGGCGGTGGATACTTACTTCCAACTCTTTCGCCGGAGGATTTATAGGGGTCGAGTGGGGTTTAAATTCATTTTTCGAGTTACCCCTATTTTTTTAGAATGGCTTCTAAAAGAAATTGTTGATTTAATGAGGATATCGAGAAAGAATATCCATTTTTTTTTTTAAAAGGCAAGTGATGAAAACATAGTAAAATGTGATGTTTTTTCTAGATTCTCAATTGCAAATGGCAGGAAGAATGCTATTAAACGCCATTTTAATTCGGATAAACATAAACGAGCAAATGTTTCTGCGTCATCAAATTTGTCTTTGCAATCCTTTTTAAAAAGTAATATCTTGTACGAAGAGAATAAAAGCACAGTTATAGCAAAAGGAACATGGGTTTGTCATTCAGTTGAACACAACCAATCTTTTGAGTCTACAGATGCTTCAATAAAAAAATCTCTTGCGCCCAAGCAAAAACGGCACCAATTTTTTCAGTCTGATGTCCTAAAGTCATTATACGATGATGTCTCACTTGCTAACTATGTAAGAAATTTTAGTGATTGTTCCAAACATGGGAATGTAAAAGTGTTCATTTTATTTGTTGGGTATGTTTTTCCCACTAATGGAGTTAATTTAAAAGTATTAGAAGTGGAAAGTTTAGTTGGTGAGGCATCGCAAATTTTATTTAATTTAATCCAGAAAACTTTAGATCCTCGTAGTTTGTTGAATAAATTACAGGCACTATGTGCGGACAATACAAATCTGAACTTTCGGGGGGCATCAAGAGGGGTAAAAATAATGTGGGGGGTTCAGACTACAACAAAGCTTAGATAGAAAATTAATTAGCGTCAATTGTCCAGCCCATATTTTAAATAACGGTTTGAAGAGTTCATGTGATTGCTTGCCTATTGATAAAGTTGTGGTTGTAAAAATATACTCATTCTTTTACATAAATAAAGTCAGAGTTGAAGAACTAAAAGATATTTGTGATTCTGTAAACGTCGAGCTTCAACAGATATAATGATACAGTAAGACCAGGCGGCTATCTTTGATGCTATCCACTGAAAAGACTATTCGACTATTCAAGCCTTTAAGAGTATATTTCTTGTCTCACAAACACTGTCCTATTATTCTTAAGACAATTTTTTGAAACTCTGATTGTGTCGTTTGTACACAATCAGAGTTCCTTATTACATGATAACATCCTAAAGGAGAAATCACAAAAGGCTTCTGTACCCGAAATTGCCAATATTCTTAAGGATTTACAGCTGAAATTAATACAAAGAAAACGAGTTATTTTGGCACTTAACAGTTGATAAAATGTTTAAGAATTTAGAGAGACAAGAAATGGATATACAAAGCTTTAAAACAGCTACTTTATCATTCTATAGTTAATGTGTAGATTATTTGAACGAGTGGACTGTGAATTTTGAAGAGATTGAAAATTTCAACTGGATACTTACTCACAGAATAATTCACTGGACAGCAGTTAACGAGTCACATGAATTTATTCTTGACAAAAGGGCTCATTTACTTAGAAATGATAATGATCTCTTTTATGAAGAATTTTGTGACAATAGAAAAAAATAAAGAATGGAATGACTGGGAAATTGAAGTTGACAGTAAATGGGTTGAGATATTTGAACATTTCAAAAGTAAGAACATTCCATTTAAAAATATTTCTCAGAGAGTAGAATTCTTTTTGAGTCTACCATGATCAAATACGCCAACAGAAAGGAACTTATAATGCTCTTTGCTTGTACTTGTTGTTCAGCTGCTTGTTACAAGACCAGGATTTTGCGGGTAGAAATTCTGATAAAAATCGTGCCTTTAAAACAACACCTGCGTGCTATGGAGTAAAAACGTCAAGGCAATCCGTGGAGAATCACTGTAATATTTAGGGGTTCAATTTTTTTTCAATTGCACCCTGGTATTACTGACTCTCTACAAGACAGGATGGACAAATAACGCTGCTTTCACAGTAGGATTCTATTTAAAAAAATATACTTTTCTTCAAGATAATTAAATGAGTGGATTGAAGATCCACACCACCAATCTCGTGCCACGGAGTTCGTTGAGGGGCGCAACCTGTAACAAAGAGCCGTGCGGACAATGGCGGGCTGGCCTTTAAACGATTGTAGGAGTTACAGGAGGGGCAAAATAATGTGAGATAAATAATGAAATAAACTTTTTGAGTTAGATTTTTATATGCTTAGGCTTGGCTAGGAATTTACTAACTTTAAATCTCAAGCATTTTGACCTACGACCCTTTTTCACCAATCAGCTTTGTTTGCTTTTTGACGTGTGTGCGTAAAATTTTCTTTGTTCCTTGCGTGTGATTAGATTAGTGGGGTTTGGAAGACATCTGCTGCGTAAGATATATCATTTGGGACACCTGCGAATTTGCTTTTCCTAATGTTAGTTTTAAAACCTCATTGATTGGAATATCAGTCGGCTTTCTCTGTATTCAATATTTACCCATTTTTTTGTTGTAGTTGATTTGTAGGTTCAAGGCAACAGACATATTGAAGGTCGAATTTGAGATGACAATATAAGAAATTTTTTAATTTGTATGTCTGTGGTATGCTGACGCGAAGACGTGCACTATAAGAGACAGAAAACACGTAACAAGAAATTTAACTAATTATGAAATAAATTAGGCAGCGTTTCATGATCGGTTAAATTTCCTGTTAAATACGTTCTCTCTTTTCATCCTCGTCATTATAAATTACAGTTTTCTCTTGTTTCTCTTGGAATTTTCGTTTCATATTTCTTTTGTTTTTTCATATATATATATGAGATGATAATAGTAAATCAAAATATTTGAATCAAGATTTATTTCTAACCACCGAACTAGTTTCGGCAAAATTATAATTGCTATTATCAACTAAGTAATTAAAAAAGCCAAGTAAGGAACCCAGTATATATAAGGGGAACAAAATACTAAACAAAATGGAAAAAACACAAGTTTTAGGGGCGGATTGCTTCCAGGGGTTTACAAATACGATTGGCGAATTTATTAGATATATATTTGATGAATTTGTATTGCCCTTCGGATGACTTGAAATTATCAAGTTTGCTAATGTAATTGTTTGATTTATAAATGATTTTTGATTGGTTGAAATCGATTCTATGGTCGTACTTTTACATGTGCGTAAAGAGACTTGAGAGCTTGTACGTCTTCTTATATCAGCTTAATGTTCTTTTATCTTCTTATTAAAGTGTCCCGACTCTCTGAAGTATGCTAAATTGAAATTATGTCATAGTATACGGTATACTCTAGCGTCGTGATTGATCGGACGCAGTCTAGTCAAGGATTTTCGTATGGTATTAGAATATTTAAATGTAATATTTATGTCATTTCTGTTCGCATCCGATTTTAAGTTGGCCAAAGCTGGAGCATATGGGAAACTAATAATTTTTGTAAATTCGTCCCTTCGCGGTGTGGAAATGGCATAGAAGTGTTTTCGTGCTGTCGAATGGCATCTGTTTATGAAGTGAATTGGGTATTTTAGTTCGATGAAATTGCACATAAGCTGGTTAATTTCATCCTGAAGGAAGATTGGGTGGCATGTTTTGTAAGCTCGGAGAAAAAGGGAATAAAGAACACATATGTTAACGGATTTTTCATATAATCAGAAAAAATGTATGTATTTGAATTTATAGGTTTTAGATAGACTGAGCACAGAATATGATTATTTAAACGTTGGACTTTTACGTCTAGAAACGGGAAATAGTTGTTCTGTTCTCATTCTACTAAGAATTATATGTTAGGTGTAGCGAATTTAGGTTGTGGAAAAATTCATTGAAATTGTTATTATCTACGGGCCATGCCAATAGGATGTCGACTACATATCGGAATCAGATAAAAAGTTGGGAATGGATTCTAGAGAGAAGGGTCGTTTCATAGTTTTCCATAAAAATATTGCATAGGATGGGGAAAGGGGGTTATCCATACTTAGGCCATATTTTTGGCGGAAAAACTTATCTTCAATTGGAAATACATTATCAGTTACACATAAGCGCACTAATTTAATAATTTAATGGATCATTGAGGGTAGGTTAATATTTAGATTGCGAAGGATTCTCGATAAAACATAAACCGCTTCATCGACATGGACGGGACTTTAGTGAACAAACTATTTACGTCAAAGCTTAACAGTTTTTCCCACTGAGGTCAAGATTTTTAATTCTGGAAATAAGGTCAGATGAGTGAATAATATGTGCGTAAGAGATTTTACCCATCGTATTTGATAAAATTCTAACAATCCATTTGGATAGCTCGCAACTATGGGAGACAATGCAAGAGATAATTGGGCGTAATGGGATACCTTCTTTGTGGGTTTTCGGCAGCTCGTACATATAGGGAAGGGAGGGTTCGATTGTTTTAAATTTATTGGGTAATTCAGTTTTGGAACCTAAGATTTTTCAAATGGCGTCATTAAAGGATTTCGTCCTGTTGTTCAGAGAAATAGAATTTAAAATTTCATAGGTAGTATTGTCATTTAAGAGGTCATTTAATTTGTGCGAATATTGAGTTTTATCCATCACAGTAATTTGGTTAGTTTTATCTGTAAAAATTTTAAAGCGTTAAGTAACCTTTTGGGTATATTTTGATATTTAACATTAGCATTCGAATTAAAAACACCACGAAGATAACCACTGAGAAATTCACTATTAATCTCCAGATTTTCACTACATGTACTAAGGGGTGCTAAATGTTGTAGGTTTAATGAATCACTATTAAAAAATGAGAATGAAAGTCCATATCGAAGATAAATTTGTTCTTCGTATGTTAATTCACGGGAAGAGAGATTCAGGATGTTTTTTCTCGGAGATGATGAGGTGCACCAGGGGCTTCGCTTGAAGAAGAGGTCAAGTTTCTTATTTAGTTTGGAAGATTTTCTAATGTAGGCGTTGTAGAGGTGGTTTTAGCATATACGAAGAAGATGAAAGAGATTTTCACGATCGGAGCAGGTTTCTCCCAATGTCCAGAGGGATTCACATTGCAGGAGAAAATGATACTCAACTTCTCTCTTAGCGCGGCCTATTGTTTCTTGAAGTAGAAGTTCTTCAATGTGTGTAAAAGGAAGCTCTTTCTTTTTTTGGTAACTCTTTCTTGTTAGTGAGGTTGGGATGATCTTGTTATCCGCACATTCCTTTAGCAACGAAAGCCTTAATTTACTAAGATGCGTGTGCGTAGCTTCTTCACGTAGGAATAAAAGCACGGATTTACTGCATCAGGTTGATTAATCGTGGTGAGTAATAGATTAGAAGATATCACATTAGCGTGATATATGTATTTCAGTGAGAAGAAAATAGTAAACTACAATATTTAAATCAAGATTTATTTATAACCACATCACTAGTTTCGGCAAAGTTATAATTGCCATTTTCAACTAAGTAATGAAAAAGGCCAAGGAAGGAACCTAGTATATACGAGGACGGTCAAAAGGTATGGCAATTAGGATATAAGGAAACGAGATATGAGGAAAAGTGTTTTATTATTCTTCAATATAACTACCCTCGACTTCAATGCACTTGCACCACTTGTCCCTGACGCTTCGAATTCCCGACAACCAGAAATCTCCCGACTGCTCTTCAATCCATTCCTGGACGGCGAGCTGAACATCTTCATCGTCCCCAAACCGGCATCCACGCAGTGCAGCCTTGAGCTGGCGGAATGAAAAGTAGTTTAGAGCAGCCAGATTTTGACTGTAGAGGACATGGTTGAGCTCCTCAAATCTGCACTCGCGCAACAGCAGCTTGTGAAACTCTGGCCTTGTGGACAGGGGCATTGTCGTGGAGGAGCAGGACACCGCGTGTCAACTTGCCGCGCCGCTTCTGACGGATGCACTTCTTCAACCCAGCCAGTTCCTCGGCGGAATATTGGCCTGTGATGATCCTTCGACGAGGCGTATAGTCCACCATGAACACTCCCTCAGAATCCCAGAAGATGGTGGCCATGATCTTCCCGGCTGAGGGTTGGGTCCGGAACTTGATGGGGGTCGGAGAGCCCCTGTGCTTCCAGGCCATGCTTTCGAGCTTGGTCTCGGGATCCCATTGATGGACCCACGTTTCATCACCTGTCACTATGCGTGACTCGAATTTTGCCGACCCTTGGTTTTACAGGAGCAGCCACTCCTCCGAACTTTGACGACGTTGAAGCCGATCATGGGGCGTGAGGTTTCTAGGGACCCAACGGGCAAAGACCTTGGGCATGGCCAAATTGTCGTGGATCATGTTGATAACACTTCCATGTGATATTCCCAGTTCTTGTTCGATTTCTTCAACCTTCACCTGTCGATTTTCGAGGATCATCCTCTCCACACGGGCCACATTGTCCTCGTTGGTCACGTCTGACGGTCGTCCTGGACGGAGGTCATCTTCAAGGGACTAAAAACCATGGCGGAACTCCCTATTCCAGCGAGCAATGGTTGCATAGGAAGGGGCGGTGTTGGTGTTCACTGCAACCATGTGTTCATGGATCTCTTTTGCATTCTTGCCTAACTTGGTCAAAATTTGATCAGTGCGTGGTGCTCAACCTTCTTCATTGTTAAAAAATTTGTGATTTACGATCTGCGATCAGCTACTGCTTCTTAAATAGACGATGCAGGAGCGTGAGGCTGCATGTACTGACTTGTCATAACTTGTCCTAACACCCCCACAAACAGCCATCCCCCCTCTTTTGTTTTGCCCTACCGATTCGCAAAACTTATTAACCGCCCCTCGTATAAGGGGAATTCCTAATTCACACAAGGGAGTTCCTCTTCGGTTTGGAAAGATCTATCAAGAACACGAAGAAATTGAAATCAGTTGGTAAGGTTGCTCCCCTACTCAGTGATGGAAAGACTCTTATCTCTCGTAAGTGATTCCATAGAGATAAACTTAACTCACCCTTTGAGTCGCCATACTTGAGCAATTTGATCCCAACATGGTGCAGAAAGTGTAGCTCCTGACAAAGTCGAATAAGCTCTTCCACCTTCACCCCGAGGATTTGCTGAAAAGACTCTAGGACACTTTGGGACACATCGTGAGGGAAGAGTGGGAAAGGTCCGGACGATCGGTCCCTTTTCTTTCTTTCCTTTTCATTTCATTTGGTTACTCAGTGTTAGCAAATATTACTCTATTTCGATACCTCTGAGAAAGGACTCTAATTTGAGTCCGAAAACTTTGGAAGAAGCATAAATACCTTCTGTTGAATTGCACCTTTAATTTATATACATAATGTACCCTGACCTAGATGATAATTTAAACTGACAAACGAAACCAAGCACCAGAAATAAGGTCACATTCATGATCCTTAAAGTTCAATGACAACAGTTCAGGCTCCATACTCCGATCTCTCTCTTTTTCCTTTACTCTCTACCTCCTAGAGGTGATGGGAGAGACGAACAAAGGAGTCAGCTCGCGCCGGCCACCCGCCCAACTCCGGGCTCTAAAGAGGGAAGGAGAGAGGCTGAGGATGCCGGTAACGGCAACAAAAATTTCCTTTCTTACCCGGCAATAAAAATAATAGAACAAAAAAATATTATAGTATGATAGTAAATAGTTAAAATTAACAATGAATAAAGATGGTTACAACATTTTTATGCAAATTGAAACATGAATAAAAATAAGAACACAAAATAAATGAGAATAGTGGGTGGATAATTGAATGATAACAAATGTAGCTTGCCGTTTTGAGTAACGGGCGAAAGGCAACTAATACTTTCAAAACCTTATCCTCAAGTTAAACAGTTCTAGACAAGGAATTTGAATATTTGCGCATTTTTTTTTGCTAGTATTACCTTTCCTAAAAATCTCTATGATTCCTTACTAAAAAATTTCTTAAGCAAACCTCTACGAACCCATGTTGCCTATCTACAGTGCTAAGAAAGACCTACTCTTTCTAACATCACCGTATTTAGGTTCCATCGAATGCCCATTCCATAAAGGACTATTCAAAATTCTCTATCAATATTTCCCCCTCATCCAATTATCAATACATTTTTTTATCCTTTAAATACCCTCATTATTTCATATTAAAGACACAATCTACGTAACCCCCGAAGTTGCCTTGTATACAGTTTTGTTGATCCTCGCTGTGGTCAATGCACCGATGTAGGTAGGACCGTGAGGTCTCTTGAAATGTGTTTTCAACTAGGCATTAGCAATAGTACCATTAAACCTTTAACCAGTACAGAACCTTCAGCTATTCGAAAGCCTCTTATTAAATGTCCAATTGATGCAAACGCATAATTTCATCATCCTCGCCCATTGTGAAAATGAACGTTGACACAGTATTCTAGAATCAATATTCAGATATAAACAGGGTGAGGCCTCCTCTCAATAATGTTTTTACTGTTGTTCACCCCCTTCTAATTTAAATCCTTCCCCATATACAGGGTACGTCTGTATTTTGAGAACATCAGAACTAATTTTTATTTCTTTTTCAGATCAATAATGAATGAATTTAAAGTGAAGAAACAAATGAAAAGGTACTCTGTTATCATTAATATAAGAGCTAAAAATAATAATACAAAGTTGCCTGATCTTTCCATTCTAAAGTTGAAAAAGACATGGGAGATCAAGCATTAGCAGAAAAAAAACATAAACCAAATGAAAAGGGATCTAATACCATCAGAACCCATGTATTTGTGTGGAAAGTACAGAAATGAATTCAAGAAAACATCGGAAAGTCGATCAAAGCCCATGCTCATATCAGGTAAGACGAGAGAGAATCGTTTGAACCGTGCAAAGCGATTGCTCTCCATGTTGAAACATCAAAAAGCTGCAATGCTTTGGTTTTTATCTGGTGAGTTGATAAGAACTTCGATCAAGAACAAAATATAACCTCAAAGAATGAGAGATGGCAAAGAATAACAAATGCCTCCTTATAACATAGATAAATTTCTGAAGAATAAGCGTACCACTAAAGAATCTTGTGCCAAAAATGAGCAAAATTCGAATGTTAGAAATAGCTACAATAATAAGGATAAGATACGGCCTAATCGGTTTTCTAGGAAATTAAACAAATATTTAAAAACTAAACACACTTAGGTACAAAGGAAAAATACACATTATTTTAAAAGATTGCCAGGCAAAAAAAAAAACAAAGAGAGTTTTCTTGAAAAGTAGAATGGCGGCTTCTAAAAAGACAAATAGCTTCATATGAAATTTTCGAACTAATGATACAACAAATGAAGTCTGCTTGCAAAAACATTAAGACAATGTTAAGAGATAAATCAGAGAAAGAAATAAACATCGTCTGACTTTCAAGTGTTACTGCTCACAATAGTATGTTAGAAATATCTTCTGATTTCCAAGAAAATATATGTATGAGTAGTAATAGACTTCAAAATTAACATTTATGTTTGTAAATCAGTTTGTTTTTTTCAAAGAATTTAGATGACTCTAGAACAGAAGATATTTTTTATATTTTGAATAATTATCTTGAGTTCTAGTGAACGTTTAATATTTTTTATAAAAGGAATAATTAAAATGTTATCACACTTCAATGTTTTTTTTTGCATATAGAGGTCTTGATGATAAAGATATTAAAATGTAAATTTAATCTAGTTTTACATCTAGTTGTCGAGATGGTATCTTTTATTTAGACATGTCAAATCGTTTGTTTAAACAACTTTGCATCAACATGGATTCACCACACAGACGCTTACTTATACACGTGTAGTTCAAGGGGGTTGTGAAGGAGAAAGACACTCTACCGTTAAAATTAAATTCAACAAGAGGTGCAACTTTTTCCGAAGAACTAAATAATTTTTTTTTTTTAAGTTCTTCATTGTGACTTATGGATTTCAAGGCTAGAATATTTTGACTGATATATTACACCATTAAAATATCCTAAATATGTAAGGTAAAAATGCAAATATTCTTGCATCTACTGCTAATTAGTTTAGAAAAAATTCAGATTTGGAAATAAAATGTTAGAGAAGGAAATTTTGAAATGGTTTCCTTTGATATGGAAAACTTGCGTAAATGATGGGACTCTGGTATGGGGGGCATTTGACAAATTTAAGAAGAGAATTATGTGCTTCTGCTTCCATCACTTAACATTAAACAAATAAAATTGGTTTAGAAACCATTTCATTGAGAGTAAGGGATGTTGATTTGACATTAACAGAAGAAGAACTAGCTGCTAGATCCACTGATCGAAGATTGGAAATCAAATATAATGAATTTTACTTAAAATGTTTGGATTTCTATAAAAAAGAAAATATTTTTCAATAGTTGAAAAGACTTTGAACATTTTCCTCTAATTTCTAACTTTATACCAGTTAAATTTTTTTTAACTTACGATATGAAGAGCCAAATAAACAAGCTATTCAGTGTAGTAGTGAATAAATAATAGTCTGTTAATGTCACGTAAGCCCCAATAAAAGAATAATAGTCTGATTCTTAATCTCACATCAAAATAATAATTAAAAAACAAAGTATCTTTGTAATACTTTATTATTTTGCACTATTCGCAAATCTAATTCTCTACTTTTTAACATATTAAATTTAATTCAAGATTAATTTTCCTAAATTCTCCAGTGAGAAGTTAATCGGTCCCAAAGGGTGATTATGTTTATAAGTTTTCACATGACAATAATGATAAAAAATTAATAGATTGTAATTCCGAACATAGTTCAAGAAATCATTAGAACAGAGAAGGGGGAATTTTTTTGTGTGTAAATTGCTATTTAATGTCCTATGGGATCTCTAGACACTGTTTAATGATATTTTCTAACATACTTAATAACCACACCAGATTTATCAGTTATAGTGATATGGAGGGAAAGGTTAATGCAAAGTTAAAACAACGGACGTCAGGAACGCAGAGGATAATTGTGATAGTAAGCTTATTCAAACATTGGCAAACATGAGCTTTAGCTATGATAATAGAATCACTGGAGACTTCACTATATATTTCTATCTCATAAATTCCTGAAGTGTTGTAGTAGCTAGAGTAACCAACAACCCTATGAACTTTATGTGACAACATGACCTGTATGCAATCACTTATGATGCATCTTACTTACTACCTAAATTGGGTCGCGACCCAAACAGATAGCAGAACAGGTGGATGGGAGAAAATACATGATGATTATGTACAGAAACACCCAAGAAGTAAATAGACTTTCAAACCTTTTTGATAAAATGATTATGACTTGTATTTGATGTTGTAATTATTAAACATACCTATAAAGCGAAATTTCAAGTCAATTTCAGATTTTCAATCTGGGGGTTGTTGGTTAATTTGCGGGTTGAATGTCCTAAAGACAAATCTTGGAATACCCCTTTCTTTCATTAATAGAATTATAGTTCAATTTAAGGAAAATGGCGAAACATGACTAGAGTCACGACTTTGGTCGTCCTGTGCTTTCTGAAAGATGTTCTGGTGCCTTTCGAAAATCCATTGATAACAACCTTCAAATAAAAGCTTCTGAAGTGTCAGTAAGATTCTAAACCAGTCCAAGAACAGCAGTAAATTGCCTGGCCTCTCTTGGCTATTATCCACGTGCAGCGAACAGGAAGCTTCTTTTAAATATAACCAATATTAAGAATAGGAATAAGAAGGTTGAAGAAATGAGCGACATGTGTTTGAAATTTTGGCACAGCATATTTTTTTCTAACGAATCAAGGTTTGTTCAATTTTCAACAGGGGATGGGTATGGGTTCCCAGATTACCCCCCCCCCCCGGGAGTTTGACACAAACGATGAAACATAGTTGTTCTCTGTCATGTTGTGGGGAGCAATTTGGAATGATTCAAAGTTGGTTGAATAGATTGGCAATATCAACTAGGTAAGAAAACATTTCCATTGTTAAAGATGGATATCTACTATTATATTCAAATGATCAGCATAAAAAAGAAAGTTGTTTATTCATGGAAGATGGAGCTTCCTGTTATACTGCATAAAGGAAAAGATTGGAACGACCAAAGAAGTACCAAATGACTTTCTTGACCGAGTCAGTTCCCTGACATGAGTACAATAGAAAATGCGAAGGGAATACTAGAAAAGGATTTACGGAGAAAATAAAAAGATTCTAGGAGAGGTTTTCAGAATTAGTGAATATCATATGTCAAACATGGTTGTAAATACCACAAGCTGTAATCTTAGAACTTATTAAATCTCTGTCAGGAAAATATACAAAGTATTACAAGGGTTCGACAAAATTATGAAAAAGGTGCTATTTTGAGCCCTAAATTTTCGCCGCTTTGACATAAATAATAATCCTAATGGTATATAAATCTTATGTATATGCACTGAAAACAGCCTGTAATTGATGAAATAACCAAGCTGTTTCTTTCTTTTTTACAGATTTTTGCATAAGGATATGTCAAAATGTCTCACCTTTCTGACATCTAAAGACGGCAAATTGTTGAAGAGAGAATAGATGAGGCTTTGGTTACAAAAAGTGCAGAGATCTTTAACCTTTCAAGAGGAACTGTCTACGTTAAGATATCCGATGGAAAACCTATCTCTCGGAAGCGTAATTCAGGACGGAGGGGGAAATTCAGTGACAGAGCTCGCATAAAATTAAAACGCATTGCGGCGATAAATCACAGAACCATAGCTACTAAATTTACTGCAGAGTTAAATTAGTATCTATATAAGCTATTATCATTCAAAGCAGTTCATTGAGAGCAATCTACAGTGTAGTACCCCTACCCCATTGCCTCAGCTTTTTTTCCACCATCAATGTTAAAAACGCCTAAAATGATGCAAAAACCAGAATCAGTGGACAATGGACAAGTGGAGGAATGTCATCTTCTCTAAGGAATCATCCTTCACAGTTTTCTTTGCTCAGGACCAATTTATGTGTAGAGGACGTGCAAAGAATTTTTTGATACTAATTTTTCGATCCCAGCCGTGAAACACGAAGGTGGTTCTCTGATGGTTTGGGGAAATATCGTGGAATTCTTTTGGTTTTGCTTCTAACGTGTATTTGTTAATTTGGGGTGACCAAATTCAGACAATGGTGCAAACACTATTTCTCAATGGTGGCGCCATCTTTTAGGACGAAGATGTGCCGTTTCACACAAATAAAATTGTTAAAAACTAGCAGGAAGAGTACAGCGGTGATATAAATATTATAATACACTTGAATTGGCCCCACAATCACCAGAACTTGACATAATCAAATATTTTTGCTGTGTTTTGGAGCAACAAGTAAAGAACAGCTTTTCTTGTCGTCATCGCTAGAAGAGCTGTAACAGGGGTTCTGTTTCAGTTATGGATTAAAATTGCAATAACCACTGTTTCAAACTTGTATGAGTCTATTCCTTGACGTATGGAAGTAGTTATTGTGGCTAAAGGACGACCAGCTCGATATTAAATATTGTTTTATTTTACATGGTGTTTTCATTATATATAAATGACTCATTCAATGGAGATGAAGTTATAAATTAAATACCCTATTAAATTAACCATATTATATGTATCTCTGACGAGTATTTATACAAAATATTACACTTTGATACATTTTTACATATTAGTCTATACTTTCGCGTTACAAAATGTTCAAACAATTTCGAATTAGTTCCATTAAAAAATATTGATTTAAATTATCTTGTTTTTTTTAGTTATATTTCCTGAATAATTACCCCATGCTTTAAGGGAAAGTAATTTATCTAGATTTTTTTATTATAGCAAAAGACCTAAATAATGAAAGCGATATGTAAGTGTAATATGAATAGTTAAATATTTATTAACATTAGTTGACCAAATGAAATGTACTTCAAATTAAATGGTAATAAATAGCGTTGGTCATTGAAAAAAAGGAAAGGTCATGCTTAGATAAAGATTGAATCAACTTAAAATAACCAAGTACATGAGCTAGATACTAGCATGCGGCGTAAAAAGGAAATTAAAAAAGAGAGGAAGTGAAATAATAAAATGAAATTGAATGAAAATTGACTAAATACTTCATTTGGGAGAATGGTTACGAAAATAACAGGCCTACCCCGAAACAACCCATAATGCCCTAGAGACCACTTTTATGGATAAAGAAATTGCCTTAAGCATTACATTATTTATATAGTGACTATAACGCCGTTGACCCGAAATAATGGCGTTCAGTTCAATTTTTCTAAAATCGAGAAAGATCCGCCAGAAACAACGCGTTGGCAGTTTGATCAGTTAATGGAGCCGGCGACTCATACAAAGAGTGACGCCATTAACCGTCGGTAATGCCTCTAACAAAGATTTTCTGCGCTGCCAAAAAGAGACTCGTGAATAAATTGGGTCGTCGAAGATAAAAGAGATCAGGGAACGCTAGCGTAGTCGACTCTAACCATTTATTGGTATAGGGATACTTATGTGAATATGGGTATACGACAAAGAAAGAGAGAGATAAAAAAGAAAGAAAGAGAGAAATAAAAAGAGAGAAATAGAGAGAGAGAAAGAGAGAGAGAGAGGGGGGGAGAGGGTAGGATAATAAAAGAAATGGGCCTAAATTTTATTTTAAAGTCATTTATAACCAATTGAGGGGAATTTTATGGTTGCATGAAAATAAGTTTTTGTAGAAAGAGATGGTGATATTAGAGTATATGATATGATGCATAAGGTACAGTGACCGAGTAGCTAAAAGAGAAAATTCATTGGACGCTAGGGGATGGAGGTGCGCAACTCTTCTCAAAAACGGGTTTACGGGCCACGAAACTCAGAACTTGACTAATCTCCTCTAGTCCCTATTACACACACACAAACTCGCACAAGCAAACAACCCGTAAAATGAGGAACGACGAGCTACTAGCACAACGCAAATATACATAAATTACGAGGATTTTTAGAGGCACTCAAAGTTTTTTTTAATTACAAATATCATGAGCAGCTTTATCACCATTTACAATATCGAGGCTACTACTTCCATCGAATATATTATCAATATTAAAATTATTCCAGCAAATAGGCCACCCCACCTCCGTATTTGCTCACCAAATCACAAATCTCTATTTTAAAACTCACAAAAAAGCCGGGCTTGCGGTACAGACGAATAATGCACTGACCACGAAGCAGAGCGAGTGGCATATCACCAGCTTCGAATTGTAGGCTTTCAATGGGGGACGTGCGGGAGACACTGGTCGCCAGGCCAAAGCCGGTGTAGTGTATCAAGTCCACCTACCGCAATATATGCATAAGACTAACATCCGTAGTCGACCTTCGAACGAACAAAGGATCAATAAAAAAGTAAAGCAGTAGCCCTATCAACGCCCCAGGTGCGGGTACAAACCACCTTAAGGTGGCGAATATGAGCCACCCAGGTGAGGCGTCGGTCAAATACAAGACCAAGGAAAGAGTGCAGTCCCCAATATAGACAGTCTTGGCCAAGGAAAATCAAAGCCTGTGCGCTTCGCCATAGCAAGAGGCGCAGTTCAATGCCTGTTGGAGTCGACGCTCTAGAGTTCGCCTCTGAGCCAGGCCAAAAAATGATCGAAAGGTCGTTCATGTGAAACGTAGCAGAACCGTATTGCGGCAGCACTGCTGTGATGCCGTTGAAGCTCATGGCAAAGAGTGTGGCACTGAGGACACTTCTCTGCGGGACACACTCTTCCTGCAACAATGGGCCGAGAAGGCTCCCGCCACCGGTCTCCAGAATCGACGATCTCACAAAAATTTAAATATAAAGATTAGGAAGCGTCCCCTCGCCCCATTGTGTTAAGAGTCTCCATGATACCGTTTCACCGTGCGGTATCATAGGCCTTCTGCAGATTGAAAAATACCATGGCGTAGTGCTGTCTTCGAAGTAAAGCCTCACAGACCGCGTTTTCCAGTCGGAGAAGAGTATCCGACGTGGAGTGGAACTTGCGGAAGCCGCACTGTGAAGAACACAGGTGGACTTCGATGTCTATAAAAAAAGGCTAATCTAACATTTACCAATTTCTCCATCAACTTACTCACGCAGGGGGTTAGAGAGATTGGGCGGAAACCGTCCGTGGTAGAGTGATCTCTCCCCAGTTGGCGAAAAGCGAGCGCAGTAGCGGTTCGCTAGGAATATGGAATGATACCCTCTACCCAGATCATGTTAAACAAATATAACAGAAAGGCAATGCCTCGCTCACCCAGGTACGAAGCATGGCGTACAGGACATCGTCCGGACCAGGGGGAGTACCCGCGCATAAACGAGAGCGGAACGCAACTCACTCAATGTAAACCTGTCGTTGAAGGGTCCTCCGCCTCTGTAAGTAAAGTCGAGTTAGCGGCCTTCCGTGACATGACGACGCGCATTAAATACTGGCTGAGTAGCATATCGGCTAGAGAATGTAGAGAGAGCGGACGCATAGGACTCCAGCACGGAGGCACGGTCAAAGATTGCAGTCCCATTCTCCTAAAGAACGGCAGTGGGGTCCTGCGAGAACTTGCCGCGAAACCTTTTGACTCGCTTCCACACCTCTGTTAGAAGGGTCTTCCCGTTAAGTAAAGAAACGTATGCCGCCAGAAAGAGCGCCGAGCGTGCTTCAAAACATACGGGATTTTAGCCCTAGGTCGACGGATTTCGCCGAGAATGAAATCGTTCAGGTGGCGCTTATAGCGCATGCAGGCATAACGCTTCTGTTTGAAGGTCGCCTCACACTCGGCAGACCACCACGGAAGCGGTCGGTGTGCAAAATGGATAGACGTTCCAGGAAGAGTAGTTAGGCACACAGCGATGAAGTTGCCGGAGAAGGATTCACCGGCCTCATCCAACGACCTAAACTCGTCGACAGATTCAGAGCACTTAGTCATTTCCTGAAATGAGGACCACCGTGCGCGCGCCAAGCATCACCGGGGCGGTCATTAGGGCGGCAGCGGCCAAGAAAATGATATTTAAATGAGAAAGGGATGACTACCATGGAAGTCATCGACTACCCCATACCCTAAATCAGGCTGTACATCCGGAGAGCAGAGAAATATATTATATCAGAAATAAGAAGTGGTACGCGGACTCCCAGTTTCCCCGAATTCCGCGGCAATTCCATTGAAGGAAATTGCCTTCCATACCTAGCTTGAAGGAGATGCGGAGGCCCTCTTCGAGGAGAAGACCCTCATGCAAATGGCCGTACGCTTCCCGGAGACCAAACTCCGGGCGTTGTTGTCCGGACAATGCGTTGAAAGCTTTGTCGCCTTCGATGAGTTATCGGGGAAGGTTGGGCTCGTCATGCGAGTCTTTTCCTACCTCCGCCTCGAAACCTTAGATTAGCGATTCGGCTTCAGAGGCGGGGGTTCCTCCTTTGTAAGATCAACCCTCTTCGAGCCACCCAGCTAGCACTGGGTGTGGGCGTACGATCCAAAGTTCCTTTGGTGCTGTCCTCCTTTTGTGGAGCAGCTTGAGCACCCCGGAAGATAGGCTTACGACCAACTTAAGGGGTGTTGCATCTTGTGAGTCTAACGACTCGGTTGGGGCGCGCGGCCGTTTTGTCTAATAGGAAACGTTCACGCTTGCAGAATGAGGGGGGGGGCTCTTGTTTAAGCTGGGGCTTTGTGTTAACCATTTTTGCCGCAAGCTGTACCAGAAGAGCGCCAGTGGTGTGTAGAACACGCAGGAATTATTCCGAATGGGCGCGGAAACGACTGAGATCGTAGGAATGGAGGGGCCAGGAACAGGGGGTATTGTTTATAACATTGGGGCATAAGAAGTCCCAGGCAGCGCCGGGCGCGGCAGGACCACGTCTTTAGAGTCGCAAAATGAGAGATGATCCTGGGCCTGAACGGCCAGTATTTCCTTCGCAAGGAGATACCCACTACAATGTTTCGAAGAAGTGGAGTGCGGATCTCGGTAATTGAAAAACTTGGTTACACTAGATTTGGACTTACTGTGTGCAGCCTTGGAGCAATTTACACAGACTTCGGGTGACCCCGACTTTGAACGTCTACATGCACGATTCGTATGTCCTATGCGGTTGCAATATCAGCACCTCCATGGCAGGGGCGCAAATGCCTTCACACGGGAGTGATACCAAACTACACGCACCGACTCAGGGAGCTTGTTACATTCGAACTTGACGAAAAGTGTAGGGGTGGGTCTCGACGACCCCCTTTGTTTTCTCACTATAGGTTAGAGTTTGACCGCTCCATGGTTGGCCAACTCTAAGGTGATGTTATCTATAGAGTAGTCCACGAGTTTCTTCGCGTAAACAATTCTTTTCACGAAGTTCATGGGAGAATGCGGTGTCACACTCACCGGCGTGCCATCAAGTTTCCAAAGGGCACGAATCATGGCCGCCTCAGAGGGATCCGACGAATTTGCCAGAATGCTCTCGTCCGAGAAGCAGATTACCTTCGGCTCTCTAACAATTAAGCTAGCTAGTGCTCTCCTCTAAAGAATCATATTGCCCTTGGTCAACATGCAGCCTTCAGTGGAGCAAATAAAGAGAAAGCGTTTGAAGCCGGTGGGCTTGAAAACGATAGGTAGTTTCTAAATAAGGGGTCCCTAACGTAATTGAGGCTCCGCTCTGCACACTTGCATTTTGTTATTTGTATGGAACTCCCCACCCAGGGGAACACCGGAGTCAGAGGTGCCGATCTTGGCTTGGTGGCTTACCAAAACGGTACCGGACCCGTCCGTCCACGTGGGTCCCACCAAGGGTCAGGAGCTCTGAGTATATTTCGTGTTCTTCCTGTTACTTCTCTTTTTATAAGAGGAGAGTGGGAAATGAACCCGCTTCTTTTCTTATCATAAAGGAGCGCTCATGCCAGATAAACCGGCTTCAGCAAGATCCTTCTTTGAAATGGAGGTCTTTGCTGTCACATGGGCACCAGCCAGGGAAGAAGCTCCCTCCTCTCCTTGTGAGGCCTCGGGGGCCCAAGTCATCTGAGAAGAAGCTTGCACAGGGGTGTATTCGGGTTCTGTGCTTGGCACCGAGCCAGAATTAGTCCCCATGGGTCACCTGAGGAACCATTTGAGATCACTCCTCTTGTCTAGTTTCCAGGCAGCCTAATTGACATGTTGGCTCTACCTTGGGCTGGATTATATTTTATAGACCTAGAAAGGAGAGAGAAAAGGTATGTGAGGAGAGTGCAAGTAGGTGTAAAAAAGGTTGTTAAAAACCCACCACTCTAAAATGGAGCTCAGGGGTGAGGAGCGTTGTCCCCTTTCCCCCCAGCCCCGATGCGAGATGTTTGGATGAGAGGAACCTGGTGGGAATTACAGGCCGATCAGGGAAAGTTAGGGGGTAAGTTTTAAGGAGAGTGAGGAAGCAGGGTAAGAAGACAGGTTATCAGAAAGAAGGAGGAGAGGCTAAGTTAGGGTCGGATGGGGTTCTGCCTCCGCTAAACTGAATTCAATAGAGATAATTCTTTAAGGGAATTCTACCCATTATTTCCTGTCCCTTTCCCGCAAAAAACTCCCCCTTAATTCACCCAATATAATCAACATAACTCGACTACCAATTCGTTCAGAACCACTTCAAAGTATCTTACTGAACCTCAAAAAGAAGCACCATTAGACTGCGCAAAAAGATGGGTCCTTATGACCACAAGCCCAAAGTTTAGTAGAGGCGACCAATTGAACTAGCACCATATAGGTAGGGTTTTCGAGGACTGTTTCTGATTTTGGAAAGTATATAGAGACCAATAGCCGACGCAAGATAATATGAGGACTATCTTGACACTTTCTCTTCAGATTGCTTACAGAAGGACGATATACAGTATAAATCGAGAGGGGAACGCGTTCATATAGAGCACCCTGGGCGCTCGATTATCAAGAGATGGTAGGAACGCCTCTCTCAACAGGAAAAGATGGGTACACGAATACCTCCGAGGTCCACTAAGAACAATCGATAATTAAAACATGACAGAAATAGTAAACTTGTCTAGGCTCTATACGGAAATCTAAAGGTTGACATTATAAGAATCCTTGATATACGTAACTGAAACATAGTCATCTGCCACGCCGAAAGCAACGTAGAGAAACTTGTTTCCACCGAAGGAATCAAACTAACCAAGAAAATGTTAATCTATCTCCAAGATTCCTCTACAAATCACAGGTAAAAAGTGCCTCACATGTCAAAAGATACACATGTGGGTAGGTTCCAACAGCAAAGAAGTAATCTAAACAAAAATTTAGAAGAACCATCCGAGAATCAAAATAAATGAAATCAAGTTTGGATTCCACACACGTGTTTAAAATAGTGTAACAAAAATTAGATATGGCAAACAAGATCTACCACAACGGCCTAATCTTGTTTAGATTCAGAATTCCACCGGAGAATATGAAAAGAGAGAAGCATATCAATATATAGATATGCTTAAACTGATACAAGATGGCATCGCATACAACAAAACAATGTACAGAGACCGAATCCACCTCCTCCGAATATGGAAAAAAAGTGCCACTGTTGGAGAATTTGCAGCCAACTTACACAGAAACAAGGTCTGATGACCAAAAGTCGCGTGCTCTCACTTATCCTGATTTATGACCTTACGACCTTCAAAACTTTAAATCATTTCTGGCCTAGCCTCAGGAAGATCTTGGCAATTATATCATTCGAAGGAGAATGTAAAACAACATAAGGGTTTCAAACTTCGTTAGAATCGGCCAAATAGTTATGATGTTAGTGGTAAAACAAAATAATTCCTGCGTTAACATTGGGAGGACCTTTGAAATTATATCATTCGAAAGAAAACAACATAAGTCATTTGAATTTCGTTAAAATCAGCTGAATAGTTACAATGTTATTACCAAAACCACAAAAATCAAAACGGGGACTGACCGACATAGTGAGATGTAGAGTCGCCCGCGACTAAAAATGTCCCAAATGCGGCGGGCCACAAGAGGAAGGAAATTATCTTAGGAGAAGAAAAAATTGAAAGAGACTTACGGCCGTATGCTTAAATACAAAATGTGTCACTTCCAAATTGTGTTATCGGTGCAAACCACATGTGACTTACACAAATTTTTCGTATGCTTAAAGCTGAGAATTGTGTCGCGTGACACTTCCACAATTGTGTAGTCCACCATTGTGACATGAGGCAAAGTTGGTAATACTGTTCGTGATTTGTTTACATCCTTGTTCAGTTCTACGTGATTCCTCAACGTTGTCAGCAGTCATGGAAATGGAGAAAAAGGTGCCAAGTTCATGTTACGCCTCAAGAAGAGAGCAGTTGTTGTTGGTTGAATTATATGGAGCCAGAAAAGACATCCTGGAGGATAAAAAGACTGAATTTTCCATGAAAATAAAAATAAAAAAAGGCAGAGGCTTGGCGGTCCATTGAAAAGCAATACAATCTTGCTGCACTTGGACCACATAATAATACTGTCCAACTGAAGAGGATATGGCAACATATGAAAGGAAGGTGAGTCATTTGGGATTTCCCTCCTTTGTATTACTATCCCATAAACAGACTAGGCACACCACAGAGGGGGAGAGAAGTATATCAGCTCCCTAAACCCTAGATTGTGTATTGTCTAAGCTACTTTTTGGGGGGTATTATTATATAATCACTCCAATCACACAGTGGGCTACAAAATGTCGTTTTTCCTACGTATATTTGGCCGTTATGAACGAATATGTTATTTAAATCCTTCGGAAATTATTACTCTGCGAGGTATTCACATTTCAAAACAAAGGCTTTAGACTTCAGACTGTCTCACAGTTTGTCATGGCCGCATAGGAGTGATACTATAATTTTACCCTTTTTGGGGGGGGAAGGGGACAGCATTGGAATATAGATTGATTGATGAACTCTCAGATTTCAGCATAAAAGAAACTACATCAGAGATAGCTTATTTTATTTTGGCCTGAAATAAGTAGTCATTATCTCAAAAATAGATTACATGGGGTAAGTTGACCAAATAAATTGCACTTGCCCAAAAAAGATGCACTTAAATAGCAACTTCCACATACTGAACATGAATAGATGGAAGCATGAGTAGTGTGCCAACACATTCTTTGATAGGTAAATAATCTTTTGGTACACTACTCGTGCTTAAATCTATTTATCCCCCAGTATGTGGGTTTTTTTTTAGTGCATCTCCCTATGCCAAGTAAATATTACCCTGGAGTAAATTTGGTTAGATTTTATTTGAATTTTGGTTAGATTTGAATAAAACTATATTATATATATATATATATATATATATATATATATGTATATATATATATATATATATATATATATATATATATATATATATATATAAAAATATCCAAGACAAATTGGTGCGGTTAAGGTAATGGCATAATTAGACAACTCTCTGCTTCAGGTCCAGCAGGTGATCCTATCCTCCTTGAACTGGAAGACAACACTTAGGGATGACCCATCCCTAAGTGGATGGGTCATCCCTAAGTGTTGTCTTCCAGTTCAAGGAGGATAGGATCACCTGCTGGACCTGAAGCAGAGAGTTGTCTAATTATGCCATTACCTTAACCGCACCAATATATATATAAATATATAAATATATATATAAATATACACATGTGAATTTGGGCATTATATTTTCATTATAGCATGTTCATTAAAAGCGACCGCTAGTTTCGAATTAATAATTCTTTTTCCAATCTTCTCGATTTATCTTGTCTTATATTCGCCTTTTCTTTATTGTTTACCCTGTGGATAAGCGTACCGAAGTTCATCGGGGACTGATGCTTGTTATTTTGCCAAAGTTAGAATAAATTAATGTAATTTAGCACTTTCTTTAATTTAGCTGATGCGTTTCGATACATCTAGTATCATCTTCAGAGTTACAATGGGGAATTATTATAAAGTATTCAGTTTATATATGTTATAAAATGTGTTAACAAAATTACGAACGAAGCTATACATATGTAGGCAGGTTGGATCCAGGTGATATATATATATATATATATATATATATATATATATATATATATATATATATATATATATATATACACTCATTTACAAGAAGAAACCTACAGACATTAGCTGCTAGGAGCTGCCAAATTTGATTTTAACTGCATATTTTGTTATTGTCCCCAAACTTTACAAAACATATCCTAACCTAATTAAGCTTTTAACTTAAGCTTTTAACAAAAATCAACGAATGAATCGGTAAAACTATATAAGTAAAAAGTTATGTACCTATTAACCTAATAAGAAAAGAATATGAGATGTTTGTCATCTACTCACCGTGCTGGAAGTTGTTGTTCTTGCCTTGTATTTTGATGAGTATATTCACGATGTTTAACGGATATTTGGGCTATCACTTTTTACCGATAAAGGCATTAACTGAGTCATATATCATTGGATTCAGAAGATGTAATGCAACTTGCATCACATTTATAAAATGTGTAACGCAAAGTGGACAGGGTCGGAGTAATTCACTTTGCTTTCCACATTTCTCCATATTTGTTCCAATAAGGTGAACAGCCACGCGGAGAAATTGTGTGGTGCGTCACAAATGTGCAATCCACTTTTCGTTTAAGCATACTGTTTTGGAGTAGAATGCAGTTTGTGCTCTACACATTTGTCTAAGCATACGGCCGTTAGAAACAAAATGGAGTGTTACATACGCTGTCGTGGAAAAAAATAAAGAGACTCCCCTTCCAAGAGGAAAGCAACAAGAAGATGTAGGGAAGTTCTTATGCATAAGAATTTGCAAATAGGCCTTGAAAGGATAAACAGGAGAATAAGATGTAGAAGTTTTTGAGGAATTATTCCTCAATGACAGAATCAGGATCTACCCTGGAGACTGATTTACCCTAAACCGAAGAACATTCAATGAATTGTTATATGGATGGTATAGGGGTGGTGGTACCAACTCTTTTAAGAGGTCCACCAGCCAAAAACGAAGTACAACTGAAATGATCCATAGTAGCTAATGGTTCACCATTCCCCCTCAGAAGACCTAAGATGAGGATGAATGATGAACCATCGTTTACAAGAACAGTGACAGAAGTCCAAAATTTACGTCCCAGCTCCCAAGGAGCTAAAAAATCGATGAAGAAATTAAACTCATTTGCGACCAAAACTCACAGCTATAGACAACTCACCCCAAAGAAATACAATTTCACCTAATGAATTATCCAGCAGATAAAACAATTATGATACAAGTAGACAAAACACTGACTACAAACCCACCAAAACAAAGAACGATACTTGCCTAGAGTATAGGTCTCAAGCATACGAGTATATTTACACGACATAATTCCTACAAAACATAATAATGAAACAAAGATAGAATGATGACAGAGATTAGACGGCCCTCCATTGATGAAAACCCAATAAAATAACATGAATTGTGTACAGAGATAAGGACAACGGAGGTTGACGGCTCTCGCGTTACCTGTAGGGAAGTTGTGCTGACCGAGTGGATGGATGGAAGAGTAGAATGGTAGCTAAATATATTAGAAAAGTGTTACATTATATTCTTCCTCTACCCTTGACCTACTTACTCAAGAAGAACATCTACTTCGATCAACTTTTCATCTCATACTAATATTTCTCATTTCCCCCTCTCACTCTTCTTCTTCTATACTCCCTCCTCGGCCTCCGCCCTTCCTTCGCTCTCCATCCCACCAAACATGGCGGGACCTGGACAGAAGGGTGGCAAGGGCCCTGGAGCGGTCGGCCGGGGGTCATTTCCATCTTGTATTGCCCCCCCCCCATTGTTTACGTGAATAGTGACAGAAGATGAAGGGGAGGAGGGGAAGGGGAGGGGTAGAGGAGGGGAGGGAGAGGGTTAGAGGAGGGGGGGAGGGGTAGAGGAGGGGAGGGGAGGGGAGAGCGGAGAAGAGGAGGGGAGGGGGAGAGGAGGGGGAGGGTCGGCATTCAATTCATCTATATCTTCCACACCTGCCTCCTACCTGTCCTCCTCACAGACCCTATCACATCCACGCAAAACCTTGTGTTCGAGCTAAGCTCCCCCACTAATCATTCTACATAATCGTCTGTGCTGCTTTGGTGATCGTGCTTTCATCCTCCTCCTTTGTTGCCTTCAAGTGTTACCTGAATACTCAATTCTTCTCTCGGGCTTTTCTTTAGTTGATAGACGACGACTCTGAAACTCCATGGACTTGAAGAGGAGCCAAAAATCCTTATTGGGCGCATCTTCTATCGATTACTTTTCGTTTAGTAGGTTGTGTCTAGGTGGAATAATCATCGCTTTAACTTACCTGAAAACAGATAAGTGGTAAGTTCTTCCCTCAGCCGTCTCGCTTCGAGTGAATGTAAACTCGATTCCTTCAAGCATCTTCAAGGGATTGGTTTTTCAAACCGGGTAGCAATTGGTTGCTACCAATCTGCACTGCTTTATAGCCTTTTAAAAATGTGGACACCTAAACTGAACTGCGTCTGTTAAAATTTCTCTACTATTTCTCATTCTTGCTTTTGCTCTCGGCCAGATCACTTCGAAACGAGAAGTATCTCTTTTTTCAAATCTTACTTCCGCCTTCACGATTTCCAAGTTTATATGTTTTGGTTTTAAAGTGTTTTCCGAACCGGGATTGAAAACGCATTTATTTTTTGCTACAGATCAGTCGGTCAACGGCTTATTTTAATTTTAACGTCGAACATCTATTCAAACGATCAAATAATCCCATTTGAAACGTGCTTGTAAATTAGAAACTACCCCAAGCCCTGACTAATTTCAAGCTGATAAAAAGGAGGGACTTTGCAACCTAAAGCACAGTCTGAAACGAGGTAACTTGCCGTCTGACGCAAGTTTCCTTTGTTACACTTTTAAAACTTTTGTTTTAGAACGTTCAATCTTGTTTAAACGGGGAATTGTCTGCTCTGAAGCAGATCTCTCCAATCAAACTTCAAACCCTTTATTTTCGAACCGTTTAGATTATCAAAACAAGGGACTTTGCTATATGAAGCAAACCTCACTTTAAATCTTCGGTTCCTTTACTTCAAACTTCCAAAGAGGCAAGTCCCTTCTTTTGATCACTACCTTCTAACTAACTAGAGAATTTGTGACTCAAATAGTCTCGAAGCATCTCTAAAGAAGTCATTTAAACTTTTCAAAATAATCCGTCTTCTCACTGATTTTCTCGTTGATTTTCTTTTTCCCGCTCGACCACTCGAGTTTATCCTAAAACTTGCTTTTGTTTCCTCTCTCGTTCCTTTCAAAAGTCAAAATGACCCAAGGCAACCTCATAGCCAACGTCGAGGAAACCGAATCTCAAATCAGAAACCTAGTAAAAAATAGGCCTTTGTTCAAATGCCAAATTACTATCATTTTTAACCAAATTAACACTGATTAAGAGTTGGAGGTCAGTTTTGCTTATTTTTTTCAAATTTAAATGCAGTCAAATCCCACTTTGCTTCTGTTAATAAATTGGATAGCCAAATTTTGATGTCTACGAATCCTTCTAATCTAAATCAAATGTTTTTTCGGTAGAGAAGAGTTTTCCTTAATCTAACTTTACCACTGAATCTAGCATTACTCTCTTGGATTGCAAGAGCTACTCAGCTGGCAAGCTCGCTGTATCCTAAAAAATCTTCCTCTCTTTCTACCATACATTGCATTTCACGTGAGAACCGATAACTTGAATTTTGAACTTTCTTCAAAATCTAAAACATTGTCGATTCTAAACAAAATCTTAACCGCGCTACCAAACTCGCATATTTTGATATCTCACGAAATATACAAGGAATTACCTTCCAATTTTAAAAGGGAGCTAAGGTTTTCTACTGAGACTGAAAATAGTTGATAAAAATAAAGAGTGATTCACGAAAAAGTTAACTGAACTTAGAATTAGTATTACTCAAAAACTTTTAGATGTTTTGTTGCTGTGAATTTTTGTTGTCTGACAACTATTTATCTTTCGATTGTGACAATTTCATTTAATTTTCCCTTTACGATATTGATGCACAAATGGTTTTGGTGGAAACAAAAAAGTGCTTCCGTAAGAAAGTGAAATAATAAAAATCCGAAGAAGAAAATTAAAAAAATCATCTGTCCATTAATAACGACATATGGGTAATACAAATGTACTTTTTGAAATTTTCTAAGTACCGTTTCCTGCCACATGTCCTCCATTTCTTTACAAGAACACTTCCGCCTTTGTTCGCTTTGATTGCACAACTCTTTTGACAAACTGCTGATTTTCTTCACGTGTGATACTATCTTTTGAATGATTAAGGTTTTCCGGGGAAGTAGAATCACTTTACTCCTTTCATTTCTTCATAAGAAGCAATCGCTCGGTATTAGATCCGGGGATCTTGGGAGCTATTCATTTGTATGATTCAGCCGACAATGCGATTGCTAAAAAGTTTTCTCATTCATTCGCTTAAGGCAAGCAGTCTATTGAATTGATTGTCGTAAATATAGAGGAATACTGAAATGATCCGTTCCTCGATCTGGTTCAGGTAGGCAGCTCCAGTGAAATTAGTGTCGTAAAATAATGGGATGACATGATGGACATTCATTCCCGCATATCTTGATCCACAGAAACACTTTCTGCTGACAAATACGTCTCATAGTTGAATTCTGAGGGATTGTTGTTCAGGGTTGCTTTCTGTCAAATATTATGGCAATTTACCTTTCCATACAAAAAAAAAGCTGCCTTGCCACCAATCACAATTGTATCTAAGAAACGAGCAAGATTATGGAAAATCCATTCTATAAATTGTCTACGACGAGGAAAATCAGTTTCAAGAAGATGGTGCCTACCATGAATCTTATAAAGACGCCATTATAAATCGTGTTTAACAATGCGATTAAATGTTGTCGTTGCCAAATACATGCTATTCTTTCTAATTGATACGTTTGTATTTTGAAGAAGTGCCATCTGATCATTCGCAATGTTTTCTGCTGTTATGATTTTCACAGGACCCGAACAACCTACATATGTTTAGATTTAAGCATGTTCCTTCTTCTTGGTACTTCCGAACCTTTTTTCAAAATATCGAGCTTGCTTGGTGGATGCCTACCAGGAAAACGTTACTCAAATAAATCTTGTAGTTCTTTAATACTGCCAGTTGTAATAAAGCTAGTGATAACAAATACTCGTTGATTTTTGTTAACTGCAAAATAAAAAGTATTTTCTAGGAGTATTCTTTTTTGCGATGCGTTGAAACGATCTGATTTACTAATAGAGAGAAAAAAAACTATTTTATGTATTCTATTGGTATCAAATTTATTAATTTTCAACTTCGGATTTTCAGTATTTCACTCCCTTGCAGAAACACTTTTTTTCTCTACCAAAACCATTTGTGTATCAATATCTGAAAATGGAAATTAAATGAAATTTTCAAAATCAAAAGATAAATAGTTGTTGGACAAAACATATTTTACAGGATTAACACACTTCTAAAGGTTTTTGAGTAATACTAATTCAAAGTTCGGTTAACTTTTATGTGGGTCACCCAAGGGCCGCTTTAAGGAGCTGCGGGTCCCGTAGCACAAGGAACAGCGGGTTCCCACCCGTATATATATATATATATATATATATATATATATATATATATATATATATATATATATATATATATATATATATATTGTATGTCACCCCCACCCCCATTTTCCTCTGCAGAGAGGAAAAAAATTATCTAAGGGAATTTAAAAGAACTGCCAGTATGGCTAGGAGGACTCAACTGCAAAAGGAGGGTTATATTTTGTACACTTTTTATTCCTTTTTACCGTGTACTACTCTAGCATAATGCCAGACTTATTATACTATGCAGTATGCTCGAGTGAAGTTTTCTATATTTTTCTTATATATAGTAATATCATATATAATAATAATATACAAAATCAGGAAAATGAATAATTATTTTGTCTCGGCCTTCTGTGCCTAAGGGCAAAAACTTAACTATTACTAATTTTTTACATCCCAGCAGGGCCTCCTGAAGTGCAGGGCCCGTAGCACGTGCTACATGTACTACTAGGTTAAACCGGCACTAGGCCACCCTGTATTAGTGTTATCTGTCGTCTTGAAAAATTGAGGTACCTAACGGTCTCCTAAAAGAAAAGTGCACTCCGAAGACATTTTAAGCCCTATTTTCACCTTCCAGCTACCAATTAAACATATTATTAATTCTAGGACACCCTTTCCTAAACCACATCTCCTTCTTAAAACTTCAAAAACAAACATGTCGAACCTCTCGGAAGGAGAGGTTCCTAATGTTTAAAAGATATTCAAATTTTGAAGCATTTAAGTCATATCTTTCAAATAAAATTCAAACCTCCAACTCTAACCCACCTTTTCTGAATCTCTCTTATGCAACTTGAAATTTTTCCTTCTAGAAAACAATTTTATTGAAGCTGGATCGAATCAAAATGAAAACAAGGTCCCCTCTTTCGTGAAAGACCTCGATATAGTTATGAAAAGAACATTTTATTAGAATCAAATGACATATTTGAAAATCATCTTTATGATTATCATGCCATTATTTGACTTATTCCAAATTTTTACTTAAAATATAAACCACTACCCTTAGAATCAGTCTTTAGGACAACTTCTTCCTTTAATACTGTAAAAGATCTCTATGCGATTACTTTATTTGTAAAAAATTCAATTCATTTACCTTCCATTACCCTAAAATGACCAATTTCACGAAGGCTCAGGTGAACTTTGTTAAACCGTTCAAGCGCAGATGTAACTTTTAATCTTTACATGCTTGAACGTCAGAGATGTGCACATAGAAGTTGTACCGGACATGCTGCTTCCCAGTTTATTAAAGCAATTCAATTTTTTTTAGATCTTTATGAAGTCCACGACTACCTCTTACAAGACAATGTTAAAACATTCGTTGAGTGCGGGCAAGCTTTCAAAGAAACGGGTGTGTCAGCTGCATTCTAAATTCACTCACTTTATCGTAATACCAAACACCTGTATATTCTGCATGGGTAGGCAGTTGTTGGGAAAGATTAATCCTGCCTGTGCGAGACCTTGGAACAATCTACCTTTTGAGTTTAAAATTCTTAATGCATGTTTTGTGTTTAGAGTTTTCCAAACGGTGAGTGGAAACGCCCTTTCATTTTGCATCAAATCAGTTGAGAAACGGTTTCTCTTTATTTGTTAGTCTCGATCTCCCTCAAGTAGGGGATTTATCATACTGGGTTTAAAACGGGGAAAAGATTAAATGCCTTCTGCAGAGATGTTTTGAGACGATTTGAATCCCAAATTCTATCGTTAGTTAGAAAGTTGCTATAGAAGAAGGAATTTGATTGCTTGAACTTTGAAATAAATGAATAGAAGATTTAAACAGAGGTTTGAATATGCCTGAATGTTTGAAAATGAAGGTGCTAAAAGACTAATAAAAGTAATTTACATCAGACTGCAAGATCGGGCGATTAAGAGGTTTGCTTCAGGTCGCAAAGTCTTTCGTTTGTAAGCTTGGAATTAGATTTGAAAATAATCTGCACGCTTGCAGCCCCAAATGAGTTTGATGGATTTAAAAGTTTGCTGCAAGAACAACTAAATACTTAGGGAACGCTTAAATATATAATGATAATGGATGCACCACGACAAAATAATAAGGTAACATACCTTTTCGCTTAATACGAGCTAAAATTAACTTACTACTAACACACACATAATATAAAATATTTAAAAGATTGCAAAGTCAATTTAAAAGATTAAACGAGAAAGCTGAGAGATATATGGAAATTGAAGTTCCTGATAAGCAAGAAAGAGAAAAAGCGTCTCTTTTGAGACTTCGTAGCGATCTGAATTCAAATTGTGTAGAGTCTGAAAAAGCCTCATATTTTCCAAGACCCAAGGAAGGGGTGTCCAAGCTCACCCACAAACAAATCCACATCATCCCAGGGGTCGAGTTGTAAATGCGCCTCACCAAAATTCAGAGCTAGGGAATAACCTCCTCAAAAATCCTCAGGCATGGAAGGGCAGTAACGGTTGGAAGATTAAACCTTTGACTAGTGGCAGAAAATACCCTCTCATTCAAGACCGTCGGATTGACCAAATAAAAACAGATGCGCACAAAATGCGTCTAAAGTTACGTGGCCTCAACAACTTTTAGGGCCAGACCTCACCTGCCCGAGGAGAAATAAATACCAGGATTGAAGAAAGGGAATAAATTTGACGACGAATGTTAAAATAAATGCACATCATACAAAGAGGGTAGACCAGCAAAAGTAAGGTAGATAGACAAAAGAGTAAGGAGAAAATCCACAGGTTCTAACCTATTTTAAATGTCCAGAGCCCCCTTCAAATTATCCAATTCCCCATTTTAAACCTACTCGTAAATTCGCAATTCCTTCTCTATCTTGAATAATTTCAAGCTGATCCAAACGAGGGAATTTGCCACCTGAAATAAGCTTCTCTTTCTGAAGCAAGTTTACATTATTTAACTTCTGAAAACTTTATTTTCAAGTCTAAGTTTGTTCAAACGATGGATTCTGCTTTTTCCAAGAATCAAACTCATTATTTAAATAACTACCTAACTAACGAAGGAATTTGGGACTGAGCTCTTTCAAATTACCTATGGAGAAGACTTAGAAAAACTATAAAAAAAAGAATCAATTCATCCCTTGCCTCCCCGATAATGAATTCTTAAACTGTGTGCAATCTTTTCCCTTGACTTCAGAGAGATCGAACCAATAATTTCTCTAAGTCAGGAAAAAGGCAGGAAATTCCGATGGAGGTATAATTATGTTCTTACATTTATTAATGCCATGTAAATAAATTAGCAAATTTTCACTTGGAGACTATTCTTATAAACATAAAGTTTTACTTTAGATGATACCTATCTTGGTTTATCTCCTTAGAAAAGTTCCAACAAAAATAAATAGACAGTATGATAATAATAATAGGTATTTATGATCATATTCCCCGATTCTGAATCTAGTTTACAAAACTACACATTTTTTTTAACGTAAAATTTTATTTATATCGATTGATATCAGGTTAGAGATTCATTTCCTACCGGTAGGTTCTCTTCCACAATGCCTCATGGTACTGAATTCTTATTCCTAACTTTGGTCGTCTATTCTATTTTACCCCGAATTGCCATACAAGGAAAAACATGATGGAGAATGAAGAATCCAGGACTGTGTAACGTAGTCGATCTAAATTGAGATCAAGAATTTAATCGGGAGGAAAGATTGGTGCAAAACAATAACAAAGAAATAGCGCTTGGATGTATAGATATATAAAAACAATATAATGAAGTTAATCAGGGGTGAAAGATAACGAAAAATGCTTGTCCAAGTACCTATTAAAATCTAATCACGGTTAACCATAACAAATAAGGCGCCGAGATTGAATAGGCTCCAATTTGGGTATATGTAACATGTTATAAAGAAGACATCGTCAAGCAAAAGAAATTTTGCTACTATAATTAAATAATTTGAAAAAAATAACAACCAGGGAATTTCGACAAATATATTTTTAGGTGAGTAATGAAACGGTTGGAAACAAGGAAGTGAATTTGGGCGGAATTTATTTATCTAGAACAAAAAGAAGAGACTACTTGGAGTGAGAGGAGCCGGAAAAACACGACACGCTTCAAACTTGTCCCCCTCTCGCAGTGAAAGATCCCTTTTGGGAGCCTCATCCCAGCACCACGTCCCTTGTTGCCTTCAGTAACACGGCCTCCCCAAGTATATCCCCCCTTCTTGTGAAAACAAAAGGTTGAGGAGAAATGCGTGACCTCTCATCTTCAAGCGATCAAATTACACTCCTTTGAATACGCGAAGTAAATTGCTTTCATTCATTTTCACTTCTAACTTTCCCCCTTTCATTATTCCTTACAAATATTATAAGGATGCCCGTTAAAGACCATTCGTTCCAATATTATATTGTCCTCCTTCTGATCCGGTCGGCCACAGAGATCCGACGAACGATCAGCATCTATGGGCAATTAAATCCAAGACGAATTTGCCTCAAGAGGCAAGTTATAAAAGACGTTTAATAGGGTCAGGGACAATTTACCCTGGCCAAATTGCCGTTGACCAACTAACCTAACTTAACAATTTTAGAATAAGAAATATAATGTTATAAAACCTGTCCAGTTAACCATCGAGAAATGACGTTGGCGAGTTGGGATACGGTCAATTGACGCATCTCCTTCGTCTCAGAAGGGGAATCGTAAATTCGCTTTTACACTGTGCCGGGGACGCCGGTCGGGGGTAGGCCCGCATCCCCCCCCCCCCACAGTAACATGCGACCCACAACAAACAGTCAAATAAAGTGGAGGAGGCCAGCCAGGTAACGTACGCAGAGATCAACCAGACTGGGACATTCAATAGGGATGTGCAAAACAGTCTGGGGGACAACGCAGTCTTTACAGTAAGGCGCAGGCGAGCGCTCCATCAAATAGCAGTGCGTCCCGCAAGTGTGTCCAATGTGCAAACGACATAAAGCAACCTGAAGCCTACGCGGCATTGAGGGATAGGTCTATGGGAAGAGTTGCAGCGCAATGGCACGCAATTTTAAGTTTCCCTCGACCGTTTCCCATCTTCTTTGCCAAGCAGCCTGGAGAGCTGCCCGTATTCTTGTCATGTAATCGGTGTGAGGAAGAGCGAAAGGCCCGTCTGGTCACCAAGTCCTTGCGGACGCTTTGGCGTTTTCATCAGCGCACTCATTTACCGATATTCCTACATGTCGAGAAGATAATCACGACATACGCACGACTCGCCAAAACTCGCCTAACAGAGCCACGCTAACTTTAAAGAGAGGGGATAACGAATGGAAACCGACCACCTCTTGGGACTTGGAGTCATCCGTATACACTGGCATGGTTCCAGCGTGACACGAGGTGGGCTCCAAATAGGCCGAATGCAATACTCCCGGCGCTGTAGAAGGTTTGGGAGCAGGGTCGTGGGGAGAAATAGTCAAAGGTGGTACCCTACAAGGTGGCGTCCTCGGCAGAACTAGGGGCGCCACCGGCCCGAGAACAATACCTATCTCTTAAAGGAGTTTCCTAGCCCTAAACCAACGTGCTTAGGGTATAACTGCCGTCACTCGACGGCGCGGGCACCGTCGAGATCAGCGGCGAATGCAGTGAGAGCTATTGGTGACTGAGGGAGGCACTGGGCTAGCGCGTAAAGGAGAATAATACAATGTGCACAGCGCAAAGCGACTGGCATAACCCCAGCATCGACGAGTAGGCTCTCAATGGGGAAGTGTGGAAGGCACCGGTCACCAGGCGAAGGCCGGTATGGTGGCTCGATTCCAACTCGCAATACACGGTGGCTGCGGATGCATAAATCTAGCATCTGAAGTGGAGCTTCGAACGAACAAAGCATCGATAAAAAGTAATTCAGTAGGCCTATCAGTGACCCAGGAGGTGAATGTCACGGAACAAAGAATATCCATGGCACAGGTACAAGAGATCTAAAGGCTTCAAATATGAGCCTCTCAGGTGAGGCGTTTGTCAAATACGAGACCAAGGAATCAGTGGGATCCACCACTTCCAGGCGCACCCCATTTAGAAATAAGTTTGGGTCAGGTTTGAGCCTTGAATGGCAGCAGAAGTGCACCAGAGGTGCAGCACCTCCTTAGTCTTGGCCAAAGAAAACCGAGGCCTGTGCGCTTCGCCATAGCGAGAGACGCTAAACAATGCCTGTTGGATTCGAAGCTACAGAGTTGGCATCTGTGCCGCGCCAAAAAAGATCGAAAGTTCGTCCACGTATAGCATAGCAAAAACATCTTCCAGCAGCACCAAGGTGATGTCGTTGATGCTCAGGACAAGGAGTGTCACACTGAGGAGAATTTCCTGTGGGACACTTTCTTTCTCCTCTATTATGCCGGAGAGGGCTGCCCCACCCGTACGCGGAACCGACTATCTCACAAAAATTCAGATATAAAGATTGGGAAGCGTCCCCTCACCCACATCGTGTGGAGAGTCTTCATGAAACCGTATCGCCATGTGGTATCATAGGCCTACTCCAGATCTAAAAACATCGTGGCGTAGTGCTGTCTACGAAGTAAGGCCTCGCAGACGGAATTTTGGAATTGTCCAGTCGGACAAGAGCATCCCACGCAGAGTGGAACTTTCAGAAGCCGCACTTTGCCGAAGCCAGATGGTGTCCGCTGTCCAGAAAAATAGTCAATCTAACATTTACCAATTTATCCATCGGAGAGATACATGTTAGAGAGATTGGGCAGAATCCGGCATGGGTAGAGTAATATCTATCCCGTTTGAGAAAGGCGAGCGCAGTAGCGATTCGGCAGGAATCTGGGAGGATACTCTCTACCCAGATCCTTTTGAACAAATCTTACAGAAAGGCCATGCCTTTCGAGGGGTCGAAGCATGGCGTACGGGACATCGTCAAGACCATGGGTGGTGTTCTCGCACGAAACGAGAGTGGATTGCAACTCACTCAGAGTAAACTTGTCGTTAAAGGGTTCTCCGCATGGAATGCTGGTGGAGCAGCATTCCGTTTATAGAATACGGAGAGAGTGGTCGCGATGGATTCCGTCACGGACGCGGGATTCAAGATTGTGGTCTCATTCTCCGGGAGAACGTGGGAGTTTCCTGCGAGAACTTGTTAGAGGGGTCTTCACGATAAGTGAAGACTCGTATGACAGCCAATAAGTGTGGCGGACGGATTTGAAAATATACTAGTACCTAACCCAACAAAATTCACCGACAGTGAAGTCATTCGGGCGGTGCTTATAGTTCATGTAGGTATAATGTAGGCCATCTCACAGTCAGCTGACCACCAGGGAAGCGGTCGGCCTGCAAAAGGGCCAGATGTTCTAGGAATAGTTATTAGGCCCACGGCGATGAGGTTGCTGGAGAAGAATTCAGCGGCCTAATCTACCGACCTAAACTCCTCGACTGAGAGAGGAAAATCCGTCATTTCCTGATATGCGGGCCACCACTCTCGAGCCAGGAAACAACCAATGTGGGCTTTCGGGCGTCAGTGGCCCAGAGATTATTTGAATTGAAAAGTGATCACTACCATGCAGGTCATGGAGGAAATCCCCCGCGTCGAAGTCGGCTGACGGCAGAATGTACGCAGAAATAACAGTATATCTTCTATCCAGATGCAGCTGCAAATAACTCTTGAAAGGAGATATCTAAAACATAGAGAAGAACAAAGACATCATGCCGGGTATAAATCGCGCATACTCCTGCCCGGGCCCCAACCCGTGGTGTTGGGGTCGCAAAAACCTTATACCATGGAGGGTGGGCAGGGGGTACACGCACAGCATGGTCTCCTGCAAAAAGATAGCTAACGGGAAACGGGACGAGACGATCCTCCACAGTTCCTCCCATCTGGCCCGGAGTCCGCGTCAATTCGATTGAAAGTATATGCCAGCCAGGGCTAGCTTGTATAAGATGCGGGGTCCTCTTCAAAGAGAAGACCATCAAGGGAATGGCCGTACACTTCCCGGAGGTAGAACTACAGGTGCTTTTAGTCAGACAATGCGCTTAAGGCGCTGACGCCTTTGAGAATATATGGAGAGAGGTTGGGCTTTCTATGCGAGTCATTTGATCCCTACGCCTCGAAACGTTAGGCAAGTTTCGGAGGCGAAGGTCCCTCTTTTGGAAGATTTAACGTCTCCGAGCCGCCACTCAGCCTACCACTTGGTGTGAGCGAAGGAGCGGAGTTCGTTTAGTGCTATCCTCTTTTCGTGGGTTAACTTTAGGAACCCCGGAAGATGGCAATTGACACATTTGGGCACATACGATTTGGACTTATCGTGTCCGGCCTTGGAGCAACTTACACAGACTTCGGGCAACCCTGAATTTGCGCGTCTACAGTAGAGATTCGTATGGCCAAAGCGGTGACAGTAGTAACACCTACGCGGCAGTGGCACAAATGCCATCACGTGGTATCGGTTTCAACCGGTACGCAGTGACTCAGAGAGCTTGTCACAGACGAACGTGACGAAGTGTGTAGGGGTGGGTCTCGAGGCCCCTTTCAAGGGTTGGCCAGCTCTAACGTGATGTCATCCATGGAGAAGTTAGTAGAGTGCGACGTCACATTCACTGGTGTGCCATCAAGTGTCCGAAGGGCACTAATCGTGGCGACCTCGAAGTGATTCGACGCATTCGCTAGAAGGCTACCGTCCGGGAAACGAGTCACGTTAGGCTCTCTACCAATCACGCTAGCTAAAGGTCTGTGATGGATCATTTTGCCCTTAGCAAACATTCTGCCATCAGTAAAACGAATAACGAAGAAGCGTTTGAAGCCAGCGGGCGCGAAAAAGCTAGTTAACCTTTGAATGAGGGGCCCCGACGTAATTGATGTTACGCTTTGCGTACTTGCACTTTTGGTTTTGGTCAGGGACTCCCCGTCCGAAGGAGCATCGGGCTCGAACGCGCCGATCTTGGCTTGGTCACATACCGAAATGGCAGTGGACCCGTCCGTCCCCGTGTCGCCCACGGAGGGAGAGGAGCCTAGAGGATTTGTATTCTTTTTAGTCTTTTTCTATTTCTTTTCTTTTTAGGAGAGGATGCTTGGGAATGAGCCTGATTCTCTTTGCCCGCTGGCAAGAGCCCCTAGGCCAGATGGACTGGCCTCAGCAAGATCATTCTCGAAAGAAATGAAGAAGGTCCTGGCTGTCACACGGGCACCAGCTGGGAGATGAGATTCCTCATCTCCTTGCAAGCCCTTGATCGCCCGCGTTCTTTGAGGAGAAGTTTTCATAGGGGACTCGGGTTCGACCCCGTGAATGATCCTACCGTCTGGGGCTTGATCACCTCAGGGACCATGTCCATCTCAGGGATGGGTAGCCTCCATATGGCCATATCTCCCACCCCACTTCAAGATATTACTGATCCCATTCGAGGTACCTCTATTCTTGTCTTGGGCCGGCGAACTGGCATCTGTAAGGGAAGAGAAGGGGTAAGGTATACTGACCCCCTTCAAGCTGGTCGCGTACACACGCAGCATTTAGGGAGCAAGGGCTGACGGGCTCTGCCATCCCTTGCTCCATTAAGAGGGTTGGCCCTATCGAACCGATCTCACCGGAGCTGTCAATTATGGGCCGCCTGCCACCTTTCTTGGCCGTCCCCTTAAAAAGTAAAAGGGGCTCTGCCGCTGGAAAAGGGGAGATAGGGGGAGTCCCCTACCCCCGTAGGCCTATGAGAGCATTAAGCCTCATCATCGGGCATGGTGACCCTATACTTGTCACTAAACGCAAACGCACATCACCCCACGCAGTAACCCGTTCTGCGAGAGATGAATATGGAGCGGGCAAAATAGTTGCCATCATTTGAGGCCACTCCTCCAGCCTAGTGACTAAGGAGCCCATCAGTATGGCGACTCCACCTTGGTCACAGCGTAAAATTGATAGTGGGAAAGGGAAAAGAAATGGTATGTGAGGAAGGTGTGGGTCAGGATGAAGCATGATGTTAAAAACCCACCACCTCAGGCAGGAGCTCGAGGGTGAGGGAACGTTGTACGTTTCCCCTCAGCCCCGATCCGTGATAGTCTGGTGAGAGGAAGCTAGTCAGCGTCTACCCTTTGAAATTAGAGGCCGACCCCCAAAAAATTGTAGGAGAGCTTGTAGGAAAAGTGAGGGAGTAGGGTGAAAACACAGGGTGTCAAAAAGAAGGAGAAAAGTCTAAGCTGGAGTCGGACGAGGTACTGAGCCCCTTCAACACGGCGGCCAGGAAGGCAAATCGCCGCGCCCCTTACAGGAGGTTGGGTGAGAGGAAGCTGGTAGGTGTCTACCCTGTGAAATTAGAAGCCGACCAGACAAAGTTGTGGGAGAGGTTGTAATGAAAGTGAGGAAGTATGGTAAAAACACATGCTGTCAGAAAGAAGGAGAAGAGCTAAGCTGGGGCCAGACGGGGCACTGAGTCCCGTCATCACGGTGCCCAGGAAGGCAAATCTCCCCCATCCCATACGGAGTAATTAAATTAAGTATGAGACTCATAGCTAGAAAATCGATATCTGATAAATAATAAAACAATTTTTTTCTCATATTTTTAAATGATGTTTTATTCATTGCCTAAGTGTAGAAAACTAAATCATAAATAATTATTTTATCTATTTATCCTATAATGGCAGAGTAAACCCCAATATTTTATTCACGTATGGAGATTTATACTTTTATTTAGCTATGAATTTCCTGATTTTTGAACATTTTTACCATTTCATTCAAAGAAAAAACAAAAACTCAATCTTTTATTTATAAATTTCCAAAGCTTTTATTCAGTTTTATTATAATAAATATGGAAATAAACGTTCATTTTTTAATAGCATTTCGTCCTCTTCATTAGTTGTTTCGGTCCGGCTCTAGCGAGAGTCCTACGGACCAGTTTTTTCTTTAGCTTATATCCTACCAGGATATTGTTAGGTTTGGTTTTGGCACTCATCCAGAAACCATACCATAACCAAAACCCAACCCAAAATCTAACCCAAAACTAACCCAAAATCTAACCCAAAACGAACCCAAAACCAAAACCTAACCTAACCTAACCAATTTTTTTATATATAATATTTAAGAGAACGACCAAACACTTAAAAAGTAAAAGCCCTTTTTTGAGGGTTTAAATAATGATAATAGATTTTTTTTTCTTTTAGTTTGGTTTTAAAACAAAAATGCTGAAGTTCTGAGAATTTTGTAAAATTTATGAAGGCTGCTTTTTTTATTTCATATTTTCGTATATTCGAAAGTATTATCAAAGTTACCTCTAAAATAAATTTTCAATTTTAATCTTTATCTGGAGGAAATAGCTACTGGCCCTAAAACGGAGTAGTAGTAGTAGGCTGTGACTCACGAGCGCGGATGACGTCCTCTGGGTGGCCATCGAACCCGAGGGTCCTCTGGTGGCTGAGGAGGCCCAGTAGCGACCGACACTTTTTCTCACGTCCCGTAGATGGTGCTGGAGGAAAGTTGTTGCCGCACCGCTGGGTCGGCAGCTTTCGCATACCTACGCTCTCGTTGCTGCTGTTCGTTGTCACGTTGGGTGGTTTCGAACCTCCCCACTGCCAGGTGTGCTGCACGTCGCCAACCAGGGCAATCCCCCGCGGAGGCCTCTCGTGAATTGACGTTAATTTTGCCTTTCTTCATGTAGGACTTCGATGTATCCTTCCATCGCTTTTTCTGTCCTCCTCTCGCGCAGGCGCGGGTTTAAAGTTCGAAGAACAAGAGTCACCGAAGTAGTCTTGTCTCTGGCATCCGAGCGTAGTGCCCCGTCCATCTAAGTTGATGTCTCATTAGGCGGGCTTCGATGCTGGTGAACTCTGCCTCTTCTAGAACGCTGATATTTGTTGTTCGTTCCTCCCAGGAAATGTGTAGGATTCGTCGGAGACATCTTTGGTGGAACTACTCGAGTGACTTCACATGACGCCGGTATGTGGGCCATGTTTCGCCACTGTATAGTAGTACCCTGAGGACCACATCATTGTATACCATGAACTTTGTCTTTGTTTTCAGGCCGCGAGTGTCAAAGGCTTGACTTTAGTTTCTGGAAAAATGCTCAGCATTGTGGAGGCGATGTTCCACTTCCTTGTTGATGTTTGCCTTCGCTGAGAGGTGACTGCCAAGGTACTGGAAGTGTTCCACATATTCAAGTTGCTCTCCTTCCACGGAAGTTGGAGGAGGATTGTACGGTTTCGATGGTCTCGGCTGGAATACGTGTTTGGTCTTCTGTGTATTCATCTTCAGACCAAGCTTTCTGTAAGCTTTGTTGAATGCACTCACAGCTGCTTGCATCTCGTCAACAGAGTGAGCGATGATCGTGCAGTCATCGGCATACTGGAGTTTAGACACGACAAGTCATCTGACTTTTGTTCTGGCCTTCAGGCGCTGAAGGTTGAATAGTCCTCCATCCAGTTGGTAACATAGCTCCACCGCAGGTGGTAGGTCTCTTTGAGTTAGGTGGACGGCCACAGCCACCTAGATGTTAAAAAGGTTTGGTGCGATCACACAGCACTGCTTAACCCCTCCCCGGATGTTAAAGGGTTTAGTCTGACTGCCGTTGTATGCTACTGACGCTGCCATGCCATTATGGATGAATCTCAAGATACTAAGGTATTTGTATGGGCACTCATATTTCTGGGGAATTTTCCATAGAGCATCACGGTTTAGCGAATCAAGTGCTTTTGTAAGGTCTATAAAGATTATAAATAGGCCGCAGTCTTGCTCGCAGCATTTCTCCTGGATTTGACAGGCCGTGAATATAATATGCGTTATTCTACGCGCAAGTAAGGATAAACAGTCTGCTAAGATGCATGCCAGAATCTTTTCCCATACAGATCTGTCCCCTTTCTTAAAGATAGTGACAATGGAAGTGTCTCTAAGGTCAGGTGGCATCTGTTCATTCATCTAGATCTGAGTAATGAGTTGATAGAGCCTGGTAATTAGTAGTGAACCACCGTACTTGAATACCTCGGCTGGGATGCCATCGGGACCGCAAGCTTTGTTTGATTTATTTTTCTAAATCGCGTTTGCCACTTCTATGCGCGCGGGTATTCTCCCAAGCTCATCTCTCACACGATGTTGGGGTATGTCTGCATAAATGGTGTCATCGATATCGACATCCTTAATGAGAAGTTGGTCAAAGTGCTCCTTTCAGCGTCCTAGGATGGCCTCATCATCGTGGAGGAGTCTTTTTCTATCAGCTGACCTTAGTGGGGCCTGGTTTTGTCGTATTGGTCCATTGATCGTCTTTGTAGCATTGTAAAAACTACGCATGCCATTTTTGTTAGCGAAACCCTGAATTTCGCGGGCTTTTTCTTCACACCAATTGTTCATCACGCAGATCTTGCGCTGAGTATCAGCCTTAAGCTGTTGGTATCTCTGCTTCTTCTGCTGGTCGTGTTTAACATTTTGCCATGCAGTGAAAGCATTCTGCTTCTGCTCACGAATGTTCGTTATTTCAGCATCATTTTCATCAAACCAGTCTTCATTTTTCCTTTTCGAGAAGACAATCATTTTTGTAACAAAGCAAATAATTGTTAGAGCAAATTTAGATGGAGAAAAAAATATGGAGGATTGTTTTTTATTTATTTAAAAAGAATTTTGATAAAAAAATCTGGCCTTTAGGTTTAGTAAATAAGCAGCGATGTGATAAAAATTTTAAAAATAATAATTTTAAATAAAAACATAACGTATGAAATCTTTTTTAAAATGCCGTAGCATTCCAGAAAATATAGAAAATCGATCAATAAGTTGGATTCGACTGCAGATTGTGTCACTTCACAAAATAAGTTTTGACTCGACCGTAAATAGGGTCACTACGAGAAATAATTTTGGCTCGGCAGCAAATTTGGTCACTTCAAGTAATAGGTTTTGACTCGACTGCAAATTGGATAACTTCGAGTAATAAGTTTTGACTCGACTGCAAATTCAGTCAATTCAAGTAATAAGTTTTTGCTCGACGGCAAATTGGCTCACGTCGAGAAAGAAATAGGCTTGAACTCAAGCGCAATTGGTAATTTCGAGAAATAAGTTGGGGTTTGACGGCAAATTGGCTCACTTCGAGAAATAAGTTGGACTTAACGGCAAATTAGGTTACGTCGAGAAATAAATAGGTTTAAACTCGACCGTAAATTGGCTCACGTGTAGAAATAAGTTTGGGCTTGAAGGTAAATTGGGTCACATCCAGAAATAAGTTTGCGGTGCAGCTTCCGTGGCGCAGTAGTACTGAGTGTATTGGTGCGTTTGAAATTGTTTGAGAGAAAAAATCCTCTAACCAGATAATGAAATGTACATAAAGATCAGAATGATAATTACTGGTGAGCTCTAAGGCCCTAGGGACCGGTTCTCTTCGGGAGGTGTCCCGGTAGTATTAACTCTCTTTCAAACAAACCAGCGATGGTGAAACCCTTCGGAACCACATGGGGGGGGGGGCACCCGTTCAGCGTCAGGTGGTCAGGGGCATGTGGATATGAGTGCCCACATAAGGAACACTAGTAGTACTCCATCGACGGGGTTCTGAGACAGAAGATTGGGCTTATTGTGTTGTAAAGCCCCGAAGGCGGACCAGTGAGCTGTGTGACCGGCTCCGGCCGCTCCTGCCGCCAACCTAGTGTCAAAGGTACGATTCTGCATTCCTTTGGATAACACCAGCGATGCCGAGAGGAGGATCTCCACGACTGGGTAACCCGGGATCTCCATATGCTTCGCTCAGGCCTCCGCCCTGGAGAGGTCACTCCAGTGCCGATGCCCCAGCGACAGGAACAATAAGGGAGGCTGACTTCCATGGCGCAATCTCCGAGACAAAAGGAGGCCAACAATATAAACAGTGGAGAAGAGAAATGATAGCGGTGTTTTAATTGGCTATGTGCAGCGAATCAACCCCATGAGAAGCCAGCTCGTAAGGCCGATGGAAAATTTGTGAGCGCGTGGGATCGAACCCCTGCCTCGACGTCAAAAAGCCCACCTCGTATCCACTCTGCTAGCGAGAGCTCCAGTATATGTAGTTTTACTCGTAGCATCCTCGGTAGTACTCATAGTATGAGCACTAGTAGTAGTAGTAGCTTTTCCCAACTTATTAATATTAATAAAAATATAGTCTTCTTCGAGAAACCCCCCGAGTCGTGACCTTCAGGCACCTTGCATCACTTTTCAAACCTATTACTTCTTTCCCATTTTTCCGACAATATTTCTCAATATTCTTCAACAACACTAATTTCACCACTTTTAAAGATACGAATACAAATATGCAGCGCTTGGCATTTAGGACGCTCGGAGAGAACGGGTGGCATCGCGGGTTGAGCTGCAAACGCTGTTATGAAAATGGCGATGAGACGAAGTTTGATGGAGACCACTTGTGAAAGTGATGGTGCTGATGTCCATCCTTGAATTTTTAATTAAGAAAAACTTGAGAGTCAATATAGAGCGTATTCCACTGGTACTCCGCTCCAAACTAATTCTTAATCGATAGTACGTGATTCCATATTGATGGTCCTGTATTTCAGATCGCCCACGACACCCGTCATTCAGAAATGTTAAAATGAGGATCCCTTCCTACGCTTTAAGCAGGCCTAAGTAAACTGTGCCCCGTGAAGAGTTTCAATATTGTGCGGAAGTTGACTCAACCTAATCAGCGATATTTCACAAATAGAAAAATTGCATGAAATCGTCTCGAGAATTTAATGATTTAAAGCGCTTAGAAAAGGGAGAGGATAGAGAGGCTGCATGATAGGATTAGCTACCTGCGTGATGACGTTGCTTGGTTGGAACTACCTTGTATGTATAAGCCAGAATCCCCCTTTCTTGATGAAGGTGGTCGATACTAGGGGTAAACTTTTTTTTTGTGCTCCACTCTCACGGGGAATAGAACCCTCATACCCGAGCTTGGAAATTCAGCGACTCAGGCTCTAGGTCACGGAGCTTCATGATAGAAGGTAATTGTTTAATTAATCCAATAGGGAAAAAAGAGGAACGAGTTTGGGAAGAGCGAACAGGAAATGAAGTCCTGAACCAACCCCCATCGACCCACAATGACGGGTCAGGAGAGTTCCTTGCACAACCATCATAAAGAAACTCGTAAATAAACCCAGTCATCAAAATAACTTTTGGGGGGTTCCTTGTAAACAGGATATCTTCTTCCATTGCCTGTTTTTCACATCTTCATACGGGGTCGCTGTTTCCTACAACTCGCTTCGAATCCCTCCGATCGAGCAACGCTTCTTCCGCAGGAAATATTTCTTTTTAGAAATATAATAATGATCAGTTTCGCTTTTTTTGTCATTTGGGGTAAGAAATTGAGTTCCTGGTGAAGGTGAATTTTATTCTAAGGAGTGAATTTCAATTAATGCATCCTTTAATTATTACTAGGTCATAAAAATAATAGCAATTAATACTTAAATATTCCCTTCCTTTTAAAGGCACAAGTGTAATAATAATAATAATAATAATAATAATAATAATAATAATAATAATAATAATAAAATAACCATAAAAACAATATTAATAATAATAAAATAATAATCAAACGTAATACGAATAATTTGAAAAAAGGGTCACAAGAAACTGAGCAGAAATTTCCACCGGCAGCCATTCAACACCCCACCTCCACACATATATACACACACATTCCCACACACACACAGACACAAGCGTCCTTAAGAGGCCAAATGCAACGATACAGAACAAAACCCCACAAACTGATAAACAAACAGACAAATAAAATGACGAACAGGAAGGATTAAAAGTAAATTATCGAATAACAAAATAGAATGTAGATACAATGTTTATCCGCGGAAAAAAGTAATCAAGAATGCAAAAATTACACACTATCTTGTATTATAGTGTCAGGAATTTAGGGGTCTTTTAGGGCATAATGGCGCCCATTAACATAAAGAGTGGAAATAATAGCAAATTTGGGAGTATCGCAATGAACTTGGCTGAAGTAAAGACGATTCTCTTTTGTTTTATCAAGAGAGGAATAAATGGAAAACGAGCGCTAATTAACAGATGCATAGGAGTTTGGGGGATAAACGACAAGTATAGAATATAAAGAATTAGGGCGAGGGAAGAAGGATCCAATTCGTGCTCATGGTTATTGTTTTAAAGGAGAAACCTAAAGAGGGAAAACAGAAGATTCTGAGAACTACTTCGTAAAAAGTGATGAAATTAGGGAGAGTTAAAAGGTTCTCGAGTAGAATATAACGGCTACTTATGGCACGCAACTCTCCTAGACCTTATCTACGAGTGAAGATTTATTTGTCGGTGTTTTAACATTACCATCACTTCGTCCCTCTGAATTTCGTGAATTTTAGTACCAACTCATTATTACGTGATTAAAAATACATCCCCCTCCCCACCTCCTTCTCCTCACTCCCACCATTCATTACAGTGGAATTGCATCCTCGCCATTCGTAATATCTGGTGGGCTTGTAGATACGAATATATGGACACACCATAAAATAGAAATAAAAAAGAAGAAGAAAAAACGCATTTACCACCATACACATTCATACATACATAAATAAACCAACCGCTAACTGAACAAACCAACAAACAGTCATACACAACTCTCATTTCCACGCATCAAACGTCCTAAGATAAATTCCAATATAATGACGTCACCGAGCGTCAGAGCTGGTATGGCGCATCCCTTGATGAAATTCAGCGACTTAGGTGCCACAAAGCGGCTTTACGCGGAAGCAAGAGATTGAATACCACGAAGTAATCCAGTAATTATTCAAAAGCGCATTAATTAAATACACTAGGAAAACACGGAAGACAAAGAATAACAAAAAGTGAAGTGATAAATATCTGTACTGCTTCCATACAAATGATATAAACAAAGAATAAGCGAATTCGTGATAAAATTCATCTTGGAAAACAAAACCTAATAGCCTTTATCTGGTGTTCTTATCGTTGATATTTCTGATACATTTAGATCATGCTGCAGCTGACATCTGGATGGATATGTACCCTCCTTGCGCTTTCTTTGCTGATTTCCTGTTCCAAACTTTTCATGAGAAATGCCCTCATTGGTTTTCCCTTTAAATTTCGGAAAAAAATATCACTTAGGTTATTCCAAAAAAGTCTAACCTCGCAATCCTTACGAGGATTTCACATTCGTATTTGTATTTTGGAGTGATTGTCCTTTGTGTTCAAATTTCTCTCGAGGAGTTTTCATTACATATCTCTTTTAGTTGTTTCTTTTATTATTATTCTTATTTTATCGAGCTCTTTATTACATGATTAAAATGGTCTCCTATGAAAATTCAAACCCATGAAAGCATTTTGAACGCTTGGAAATAATTCCTGATCAAGACCAATCTTAAGAGTCTGGATTAATTTCGGAATTTATTGTTTACTATGGCGATTGTCCTAATTTTCTCCAGGAGAATGTTGAAATATGCAACAAATCAGCCTACGATTAAGAGAACAGGAGACAGACCAATTTATTGCGGGGTTGCCGTCCCATTATTCCCCAGAATGGAGAAGGTTTCTTAACTTTCCAAAACAAAATACACGCCGCCCTGGGAACATGGTGGGTTATCTTGACGGATTATTTTCTGCGGTCTTCTATCACTGTGACGACCATCAATCGCCTTTCGACGTCACTGACTGTTCTCACTATCAAATCAGTGCTGTTTTGTCTTCCGTCCGACAGCTGTCTTTCTCATCGTCGCGAGAGCTGTCCTCAGTTTAGTTCTCCCTTGTGCTCATGCATTTGCGCTGCTCTCCTAAAGGCACAATCTTACGCATGGATAATGAGAACATGTAGCGTGATTCAATTTTCATAACACCTTGTATCAATTGGAAGCTAAATACAAATAATTCCTCTTTGTCTTTTGTGTAATTAGCTTTATCAATTGAGCAAGGAAAGAAATGCTGTAACTGTCGAAATTGATTGAAGAAGAATAGTTTTGATAATTAAAATTTGAGAGCTCTCGTTACCCTAGAGGCTGAAGCGTTGGTCTTCGTGACGGCGGCGTCACGAACTGGCCGCCCATTCAGTGGATACGCTGATGATATTCACCCCCGCGGTAGTAAGTAGCTCTACAAGCATTATCAGGCACATAGTCAATCACAACACCGCTATCATTTCACTTCCCGCCTTCACAGCACTACATACTCTCTTTTCTCGTCCAGAACTCTGTAGATAGAGTATTATTGTCACCTATCGAGGCACTCAAATCCACATACTTCGGACATGGAAGGGTGCCCCCCCTATCCTTGGTATTACGAAGGCTTCCACCATCTCTCGCATTTAATACGACTCGGGCACATCTCTTATCATCCCCCGTCCCCTTTCCAACGAGAATCTGTCTTCTAGTGCCTTCTGGCTCACCACAAATTGTCACTGATCTTTATGTGCATTCCATTATCTGGTTTAGGGATCTCATGCACGGTGCGAGGGACCACTGGAGCTGCCAAGCTATCTACCTAAATAAAACTCGTTCTCATTCTCAGGACTCAGGATGAGAACTGGCTTAATGTGTTCGAAACGAATATCCGTAGAAGTTATTCCCTCTTTAAAAACAATTGTTTTGTGGAAAAATTTGTCTCTGTCCACGAAGGAAGCCGGCTACGCATTTTATTTCACACCTGGAGCTCTCGTTATGCAAGTGGATAATGGGCTGCATTTCTATGCTGGGTGCCAGGATCCATTCCCGGTGAGAGTGGGAAAAAAACATCTCGACGCTAGGAGATGCATCCAAAAGGAATAATTAAGCATATCGCTTCTCGTCTGAAATCACTTTGGCATTGCTTCCCACTAAACTTGGAAAGCGATGAGTAAAATGATCCATTTGAACATCAAGGAATCATTTTCAAAGCAACATCAAATAATCTTAAACTTTGCCATACACATTTTGCTAACAATTAGGCGAAGTGAAGGCTATTAATCTTTACAGATGTCTCTATTAGTAAAATAAAAACTGTTTTGGCCAGTCCCAAAACATTCTCGCAGCAATGTACGTAACTGCTCTTATTGTTTTATCTCACAGAAATAATATCATCCATGTAGTATTTGAGATATTACCAAAAATGTGGAGGATGTATAATTCTTAAGACTCCTGAAGCTAGCTTACAATACGCAGTTAGCTATTAAAGTCTATGGAATCATGTTGCCCATTTGTGAAAACGAACCTATATTTTGCGAAATATCAAATAAACTGCCATGGTTCCAGTCAATTCTACTTCTCTCCTTAAGCCATTTCAACTTTTATCGAAAATTTGAACACACCTTAACCCTTAACCCATTAAATGGAGTTAAGGAATTTTATTTAGTTCCTATCAGCCATACATATTTTTCACTCTAATCTTTCTCATACTAAATCTGTTTGCCTGATATATTATATACACTAATTATTCACTCATTATATCTAAAATTAGATCTCTGAAGATATTTATTTGTCTGTCTGCCTCAGACATCTATAGGTGGCTTTCTACATGGCTCAAATTCTCCTTTCTTTCTTACCTCTCCCTTAATATTATGCTGAGAATAGTCATCTTTCCGGACAAACTAGTCTTAATTTAATCATAAACTTAAGGAACCTCGTACTCCTCTTCACGAAGGCTTCATCCGTTTAGGAATTTTGGAGGAATCCAATCAGTTGGCTCCTGTCAAAGACCACTGAGCCACTTGGATTCCACCAACGCATACAGAGACAGTGTCTCCTGGCATGTTCTCTGTCGTAATTTGAAATGATTTGTGAAGATCGATCTTAGTTTGTTTATAAGCTTGTTTAACAAATAATCTCTATTAGATGCAGTCATTTGCTTGACGGGGATGAAGACTGTCCCTAATGGGTATCCATTGCAATGTGAAAATGGCTACATATTGCTACACTAACTATATGGGGATTTTTTTTCCTTTTCCTACTGCAATTATTACCACTCAAGATGCAATATTGGTTGGAAAATCAAAATGCCAAAAGACTGAGGGCTTCATCGGGAAAAGGAACCATGTGAAAAAGGAATTAATGACGAAAATATTAACCTTCTACATAAAAGGAAACGTGGGAGATCGTTTGCGAATTGAAAAAAGGTAATTTTGAGCGAAACATTAAGGGCCCCTTCACACATCACAACCCTGGTATCATCACCTTTTATTCCTGGCCACTAGTCACTGCCCAACCATGTAGTAGAAAGCACGTCATTTAATATGTTCAAAAACCGACTTGATGAGTACTCCGATAGTGTAAATATTATAAGGATTAAAATGAAATGAGCAATAAAAAGATGCCAGCGACGCCTCCATGCATGGAGTGAATGTGAATTTCCCTTTTCTTTTTTTGTCTGTCCTAAAAGTATATTATTTTCATCACTAGCAGGCGAAGCTGCGGAAGAAGAGAGTACTGTCCTATCAACCCCCGTGTGACCCTGGTTCGAAGAAACGTGTTTGTGTATTTGAGGGATAGCTGAAACTGCATGTCAAGGGTACACATGTAGATAAGTGTGTACCGTAGAAATGAAATAGTTAGAAAAGGCATGTAAAAAAGAGGACAAATAGTGTACAGTAGAATAGAAATATTTAAAAATCATGTAAAATATAAATATATATATATATATATATATATATATATATATATATATATATATATATATATATATATATATATAAAGGGTACACATGTAGATAAGTGTGTACCGTAGAGTTGAAATAGTAAAAAACAAAAAAAAACAGCATGAAAAAAAAAGGCTGATACACTAACGTTAAAAAGTGGTAGTTAACATCTTATGTAAGCGGACTGGCCTTGAGCAGACCTTAGGGTCTTTGCTGCTCCTGGTTTCTGTAGTTCTGAGCCTTTCCTGAACTCTCTTAAACCTGCCGTGAGCCTTCCACTAGCCTTCTACCTCACCCAAACTCTATTCGACATCGTCTTAGACATTTTCCATTTCAGTCTCTTTCTCTCATCTTCACACTAGCGAGCGTCACTCTGTCGACATAGTTTTCTGCCCCCTATTCACATTCGGGCAACATCCGATTAAATTATTTATTAATTATGTGTCACGTTTATTTCTTGCAACGGAATCGTTTATCGCCTTCTGTTTTTTTGTTTGTTTTTTTTCTAAAAAGGTCTTCGTAACTAAAATGGTGAAATTAGGGAAAGTGAGACTATGTGGGGCGGACATCGTCTAGGTATACAGGGAGAAGAATACTTGGTGCGATAGGGGCTGGGACGTGTATAACTTTCAGAGTATCTACCTTCGGCCCATTCCCCCCCCCCCCAATTATTTTCACCTATTCTTTTCCAAATTGCTTTATGGCAGAAATGCTCTTGTTGGCTTTCCCTTCAAATAAAGGGACAGAGGAAAAAAAATGTATGCTACGATTCCTATCCATAATGAGAGAGACCCTATAAATTCAAATTCCATTTCCCATTTTGGTCGTGATTTAGGAATCAGTTTCAATTCCGGCCATAAATGTCCTCAGAAATTCATGACAAAATAGTTTTGAGTACGATACAGATGACCATTTATCGTCCTTAAACCGCCTCCCTAATATTTCGGGGGCGATATTTCATCCCAAATAGGAGCCTCCGTTCTACAGCGCGCCAAAATTATCCTAAAAAGATTTACACGAACTTCACTTCCTACAAAACATTCGTCATTCTTAAGATGTCACTACGACTAATAAAGATTTTTAATTCAGAAATAAATGTTAAAATAACTAAACCTAAAGAAAATTGTAAAAATTACATTAAAATACGAAAATTAAAACCATATTTTTAGCAAATAATTACAAAATGAAATGTTTTGTTTTTGAAATTAATTTTAAGATGTAACTAATATTCATTAATCTTTAAATAAGTAACTTGAATTCTCCTCGTAAGTAATATGTAGTTGCGTTATTTTGAAATTATATTTCGAATGATCTAATACAAGCCCTGAACAATCAATCACTTTGGCAAGTATCAAATACTCAATCACATTAGCTCAATCCCAATGACGGATGGCAAGCACTCAATGATTTTAGGGATCATTCACAATGACAGCTGGCAATCATTCAATCACTTTAGAGCTCATTTACTGTAACAGATGGCAAGCACTCATCGTTTTATGGCTGTCACAAAGTTATTTGGCAATGATCTCTGTGAAGGGAATAAGCAATATGGATACCTAGAATAAATAATATGAGAGAAAACGGTTATGTGACAGCAGTTAGAATCATGTTTAATTGATGTGAATTTATACGTTTAATAGCAAATTATACACTACAAAATCGCTCAAAATTGCAAATACATTGTAATTTCACTTGACACAATATGACAGGTAGATAATGAAAAGAATAACTTCTCGGACTCCTGAAATGAGTTTCCTACAAAAACTTTCAATGAATTATTAATTATATACATAATATATAATCATTAACCTAGAGCAGTTGATTCCCAACGTGGGGCTTGGGTAAATTTTAGTGGGGCATGTGCGTGGGATCCAAGAATTATTTTTGGACAATGAAAATACATTTGTTTTGGTTTTAGAATTTTGTTATACTTTTTTTAATCATCGGTGGGACATACCTTTTTCTGGTAAGTTATAGTGGATCCTATGGGGAAAGAGGTTTGGAAACAATGACTTAGAGGTGAACGTAATATCAAGCTTCTTAATGAGAAAAAGGACAGTTTCTTACGGAGTCTTTATTCCGTTCATGGATTGAAAATGGAAGCTAAAATATTTCCGAAACTTAGGCTCTTGAATTAAGACTCAACTGGAAATTGTCTTTTTTCATCGCATTCAACAAAAATAATATTCTTTCCCACGGTAGAAATATCCAAACATTAAAGCTCGAGCAATTGGTGTTTTTTCAAGATGAATATTCTACACGATCAGCAAAATGTCTCCATAAAAACAATAAATCTTTTGGTTCAATTCCCGGAAATTGCATGGCCTATTATTTTTCGCTCTGTTAATACCCATCTTAAAGCTAAACGTTGGTTGCAGACCTCACTAAGTGAAGGCCCCTTTGACATCACTATCTGGCGCTTCATTTATGGAAGCTTTCCCTTAACTTAATCTTCCTCGTTAAAATACGATGTATCGAAAGTTCGGCGACGAAGTGCTTTTAGGCCCGAATATATCGGACGAAGTTACGCAATATAGCTCGTGTTACCAAAAAATAGGGACAATTTGCTCCCAAACGATTCCAATTAATGCTGCATAAACGAGAGATAGCCGGGTGGGAAGAGGTTAGGGAAAGGGGTGGGGGTAGAAAGCCCGCATAATTGGGTTTGATGGATGTGGGGAGTGTGGCTAAAGAGGACATAGAGGAGAGACAAAGAGTTGGAGATTTCTTACGACGCGGATGACACTATGGCTTCGGAAGTTTATTACAGATGCTACTGCAGCCGTACTGTCAAAAATGGCGAAAATACTTAATTTGGGTCATTTATTATTAGCTAACACAGGGGTTCTCAAACTTTGCCAGCAAGGAACTGTCAGGTGTAGCGTGGGCAACCTTGTTGAGGGTGACACCTAAAGGATTGTTTGGCCTCCCTGCTTTAACGCCCGCAGTTTCCCCTCCCGGTTTTAATGACTGCAGGCGGATCTGAGGTTGTATGACCTCAAAACATTTTCACCTCCTGTATCTTGACCACTTTCTTTGCATATCTCGCTTTACAAACTCTCTGCAAGATCTCTGCCGAAAGATGTAGTAGATTATATTTCTTTAATGTTAAAAATACTATACAAACTTTAATTTAACTCGAAATAAAATTCAACTATAACTGCCAATGGGCGAACACTTAAAGCTAATCTAAGAACAGGTAGTGATAAGATGTTTTGTAACAAAATCCTTTACGATAATTGGCACAAAAAGTCAATTCCATTTTGCAACTTAAATATAAAATGGAAAGGGACTAAAGTAGCATTAAATTAATTATCCCCTTAGGTATAATTACGTTTTAAATGAAGTATATTAAAATTTGATTTAGTCTTATCAGCAGAATCTTTTCTTGTTTCAATCTATTTTAAAGAGTTTAAGCTAAACTAAACAGAACTAAAAGAAAATTTTGGTTTGATATGTGGCATGTAATTAACTAATCCTAGTATGATAAAAGACTTTCAAATGACTATAGTTAGACATCTGTGCTCTTTGTGCGATCTAAGTATGTACTTAATATTTGGCCTAATGCTCTTGGTTGGATTCTAATTAGCTTATTACAGATTTCTTTTCATTGTGGTAGCCCATTGGCGACTGCCTAGTTGGGCACAAATCGCCATACACAACGAAGCCTAGTACTAGGCTAAATTAAAAAACAAATAAGAGAGAACAAATAATAATAGGTAACTAAAAAATAACAACGATAAAAAATAACGCAGGAACAGGCGAACTACAAAAATAAACATGAAAGGACAAATTAAGTAGAGGAGGCAAGCCTCCTCCAAAAAGTCGTAAAGTCCACAAATCAGTTTGCACGAACCCGTCTCGAGTACAAGGGACAAAAGGTAGCGACCCGGCTCACATCCGTACCGAGACAGGCAACGTTTGTCAAGATCACCCAAACTGGGACATTCAACGAGAATGTGCCGATCAGTCTGAGGGACAACACACTCGTGAAAGTAAGGCGCAGGCGAGCACTCCATCAAATGGTGGTGCGTTCCTCGAGTGTGTCCAATTTGGAGACGACATAAAGCAACCTGAAGCCGGCGCGTCATTGGGGGGGTAGGTCCATTCGAACAGTCGCAACACAATAGCACGCAAATTTAGGTTTCCATCGACCGTCTCTCATTTTATTTGCCAAGCAGCCCGGGGAGCTGCCCGTATTCCTGCCATGGAGTAGGTGTGAGGAAGAGCGAAACGTTGGTCTGGACACCCAGTCCTCACGGACTATTTGGCGCCCTCATTGATGCCTTCAATCCCCCCGATTCCTACATGTCCAGGAAACCAGTAAAACATAATCTCGACATCAGCCCGGCTCGCCAAAACCGTAGCATCACGGATATTGCAGACTAGGAGATGTGGAGATTCCAATGAACCGAGGACACTTAGGGCGCTTTATGAGTCGGTATAAATCACAATCCGGTCTCCGAACTGGGCACGTCTCGTAATCTTCGGTACTGAGCGGTGTATTACAACCAGCTCGGCCGTTAAGACAGACGCAGCTCCTGGCAGAGCCCCACTGACTTCAAACATAGGGAATACGGCGTAGAAACCCACCCCCTCTTGGGACTTAGAATAATCTCAATACACTGGCATGGTTCCAGCGGGACGCGAAATGTGCTCTAAAAAGGCCGCACGCAATACTTCCAGCACTGTAGAAGTTGTGGGAGCAGAGGCGTAGAGACAAATGGTCAAAGGTGGTGGTACCCTCTAGGGTGGCATCCTGGGAAGAACCAGGAGGGCCAGCGGCCCGAGAGCTATACCTAGCTTTCCAAGGAGTTTCTGGCCCTAAAGGCGAAGGACTTGGGGTATGAGTTGCATCTCTCGGAGGCATAGGCACCTTCGAGATCAGATGCGAATGCAGTGAGAGCTGTTGGCGACTGAGGGAGGCGCCGGGCTCGTGCACACAAGTGAGAAATGCACTGTGCACGGCGCAGAGTGAGTCGCATCTCCCCAGCATTGACAAGTAGGTTCTCGATTGGATAAGTGCGGAAGGCACCGGTCGCCAGGCGAAGGCCGGTGTGGTGGATCGAGTCCACCTTCCACAGTACACCCTCGGCGGCAGATCCATAAAACTCGCATCCTTAGTCGAGGTTCGAGCGAACAAAGGATTGATAAAAAAGTAATGCAGTAGCTCCATAAACGCCCCAAGCGTTGAACGTCACGGAGCGAAGAGTGTCCATGGCGCGAGTGAAAGAGACCCTAAGGCTGCGAATATGAGCATCCCAGTTGAGGCGTCGGTCAAATACAACAACAAGAAAACAGTGAGAGCCACCACTTCAGGCGCACCCTATTTAGAAACAAGTCTGGGTCAGGATGGAACCGTGGATGGCGACAGAACTGCAACATTTTAGTCTTAGCCAAGGTAAACCAAAGCCTGTGCATTTCAGCGTAACAGGAGACGCGGTTTAATGCCTGTTGGAGACGACGCTCCAGAGTTGGTATCTGGGTCGTGCAAAAAGAGATCGAAAGGGCGTCCACGTAGAGCGTTGCGAGAATATCTTCCAGCAGCAACAAGATGATGGCCTTGGTGCTCAGGGCAAAGAGTGTGACACTGAGGACAATTATCTACGGAAAAGCCCCTTCCTGCTCCATTGGGTCGGATAGGTCTCCCCCCACCGGTACGCGGAATCCACGATCTCGCAAAAATTCCCATATAAAGATTGGAAGACGTCCCCTCTTCCCCATCGTATGTAAAGTCTCCATGATACCATATCGCAAGGTGGTATCATAGGCCTTCTCATGATCGAAAAATACCATAGTGTAGTGCTGTCTACGAAGAAAGGCTTCGCAGACGGAATTTTCCAGTCGGATCAGAGCATCAGACGTGGACTGGAACTTGCGTAAGCCGCACGGTGCAGAAGACAGATGACCTCCGCTGTTCAGAAAAAAGGCTAATCTAACATTTACCAATTTCTCCATTAATTTGCACACGAAGCTGGTTAGAGAGATTGGGCGGAAACTGGCCGAACTAGAGTGATCTCTCCCCTGTTGCAAAAAGCGAGCACAGTAGTGATTCGACAGGAATCTGGGAGGAGACTTTCTACCCAGATCCCGTTGAAAAAATCTAAGCGAAAAGCCATGCCTCGCTCACCCAGCTCTCGACGCATGGCGTACGGGATATCTTCCGGACTATAGGCGGTGTCTGCGCACGAAGCAAGAGTGGAACGCAACTCACTCAGAGTAAACCTGTCATTGAAGGGTTCTCCGCATCTGGATGTTAAATCCAGCCGGCAGCCTTCTGCGACTTCACGACGCGCTTTTAATGCTAGCGGAGCAGTATCCTGGCTAAGGAATGCGAAGAAAGCGGTCGCGAAGGATTCCGCCACTGACGCGGGGTTCGAGATTGTGTTCCCATTCTCCTGGAGAACGGGGGGGAGGAGTCCTGCGAAAACTTGGCTAGAATCCTTTTGAGTCGCTTCCACACCTATGCTGTAAGGGTCTTCCTGTTAAGTGAAGACACGTATGCTCGCCAAGAAGAGCGGCGGGCGTGCTTCTAAATATACCGGAACCTAGCCCTAGCCCGACGAAATTCGGTGACAGTGAAATCGTTCGGGCGGCACTTATAGCGCATGTAGGTATAACGCTTCTGTTTAAAGGCCGTCTCACCCTAGGCTGACGACCACAGGAGTGGTCGGCGTGAAAAAAAGCCAGACGTTCTAGGAATAGTAGTTAGGCCCACGGCGATGGGTTTGCCGGAGAAGAACTCAACGGCTTCATCAATCAACCTAAACTCCTCGAATGTGATAGAGAAAATCAGTAATTTCTTGAAATGCGGAACACCGCGCCTACGCCAGGCACCACCTGAGTGGGATCTCGGGTGGCAGCGGCCCATAAAATGATATTTAAATACGAAAGTGATCACTACCATGGTGGTCATCGACCACCCCCCACCCAAAATCAGGCTGTGCATCCGGAGAACACGAAGATAGATCGAAACTGGCAAATAAAGCGGTTCTCAGGCAGTGATGCGTTAATTCATCAACATTAAGGACACCTAACTCCATCTCGTCGATCAGGTAGGCAAGGACTTTACAAGGGGTTTAATCGAGTAGTCTCCCCAGAAGGGGTGTCTCCCATTCAGATATCCGAGCAAGAAAAAGGGCCTCGGCAACCATGCAACGAAACGGCGGAAGTCCCCAGCGTCGAAGAAGGATGACGGAGGAATGTACGTGGAAATAAAAGTATACCTCCTATCCATGGGCAGCTACACAGCTACTGCCTGAAAGGAAGTACTTAAAGCCAAGAGAAGAAGGGATACATCATCCTAGGTGTAAATCGCACATCCTCCTGCCCGGACCCCATCCTCTGGTGGTGGGGTCGCAAAATCCTTATACCACAGGAGAGTGAGCAGGGGGCAGGTCCGTAGCATAGTCTCCTGCAAAAGATAGATAACAGGGAACGGGACGGGACGAGCCCAGCCTCCGCAACCCCTCCTAGTTATACCGGAGTCCACGGCAATTCCATTAAAGGAATATGCCCTCCAGGAATGGCTTGGATTAGATGCGGGGACCCCCTTCGAGGAGAAGACCCTCACGGGAATAGTCGTATGCTTTTCTGAGGCATAACTCCAGGCGCTGTTGGCCGGACAATGTGCTGAAAGAGATGTTGCCTTCGAGGACTTATTGGGAGAGGTTGAGCTCACCATGCGAGTCTTTCCTAGCTCCACCTCGAAACCTTAGGCGAGCGGAGCGGAGTCGGAGGCGGAGGGGGGGTGCTTTTGGAGGATCCACCGTCTTCGAACCACACAGCCTTCCACTGGGTGTGAACCAAGGAGCCGAAGCTCCTTTCGTGCTGTTCTCCTTTTGGGGGCAGCTTTAAAAACCTCGGAAGATGGCCTCACGACCCTCTTCAGAAGTGTGTTGCCTCCTTTGAGTCTTTCGAATCAGTAGAGGCGCGAGGCGATTTTGCCATGGGGGAAACGGTCACGCATGCAGAATGGAGGAGAGCCCTTGTTTAAGCTGGGGCTTTGTGTTAACATTTTTGCCGCAAGCTATACCAGGAAAGTCCCCGGGGTGGGTAGAAACCGCAAACGGGTTCCGAATGGGCACAGAGACGGCCATGCTCGTAGGCCTGGAGGGGCCAGGAGCAGAGGGTGTCTTTCTCAAAATCGAGGCATAGGACGTTCCGGGCAGCGCTGGGCGCGCCAGAACTAAGTCCTTAGCCTCTCAAAATGAGAGACCATCCTGAGCCGGAATGGCGCGGATTTGCTTCTCAAGGAAATACCCACGACATTTCTTCGAAGAAGCGGGGTGCGGCTCTCCGCAATTGACACACTTGGCTACACATGATTTTGACTTATCGTGTCCGGCCTTGGAGCAACTTACACAGACTTCGGGTAACCCTAACTTTGCACGTTGACAGGAGCAATAAGTATGACTTCACGCGGTAGCAATACCAACTGGCACGCATTGACTCAGGGAACTTGCCACAGTCGAACGTTACGAAGATTCTAGGGGTGGGTTTTGAGGCCTTCACTGTTTTCTCATTACACGCTGGACCTTGACCTCCCCATGTTCAGCCAGCTCTGAAGTGATGTCATCTATGGAGGAGTTTACGAGTTCCCTTGCATAAACTACTCCTTTTATAAAGTTCATGGTAGAGTGGGGTGTCACACTCACAAGCGTGCCATCAAGTGTCCGAAGGGCACAAATCATGGCAGCCTCGAAGGGATTCGGTGCGTTCGCCAAAAGGCTCAATTCCGAGAAACGAGTCACGTTCGGCTCTCTACCAAACACACTAGCTAGAGCTTTCCTCTGATGCACCATGTTGCCCTTAGCCAACATGCTACCATCAGTGGAGCGAAGAACGAGGCAAGGCTTGAAGCCAGCGGGCTCTAAAACGCAATGGTAGTCTCTGACGAGGAGCCCCGACGTAATCGAGGCTCCGCTCTGCGCAGTTCTGGTCTTCGTCTGGGACTCCTCGCATAGGGAAGCAACGGGGCAAGACGTGCCGATCTTGGCTTAGTCGGTTACTGAAACGGCATTCTTCGTTTTTTTCCTGCACCTTTTTGGAGAAAAGGGCGGGGAATGAACCCGCTTCTCCCCTCCGCCGACAGGAGCCCCCAGACCAGATGGACATGACTCAGTAAGATCCTTCTCCGAAATGGAGAAGGTCTTGGCTTTCACAGGGGCACCAGCGGGAGGAAGAGACCCTTCCTCTCCCTGTACAGTATTGGAGGCCCGAGGGGTCTTAGGGGACCTTGCATAGGGGCGGACTCAATTTCGGTGTTTGGCCCCGAGCCCAGGTTCGTCCCCGTGGAATCTCCTACGGTAAGGGGCTGGGTTGCCTCAGATACCATGCTTATCTCAGGGCAATCTCCCCCCTCCCCCAGGACATCACAGGTCCCATTGGTCATAAACTCTTTGGTCGGGGAAGAGAGAGGGGCACGTACGGTGACCCCCTCTAAGCTCAAAATCCGAGCACGCAGGTCTTTGAAGGGAGGAGGCCAACGAGCCCTGTCTTACCTCAAACCCCTAAGGGGGTTGGCCCTATTGTTCCACTCCCACCGAGAGCGGTTAACTATGGGCCGCCTGCCTTTCTTGGCAGTCCCCTAAGAAAGTAAAGGGGGAATTTCTGCTGGAAAGAGGCAGGCACCTGAGGGCACCTCCGACAAGGGGTGAAGGGGAGTCCCCTCACTTGTCGGCAAAGGAGAGGGGTAAGCATCCTCTCCGGTTAAAGAGCTTTGGAGGGTTCCCTGCGAAAGCACGAGGGGGGGTAACCTCCATTTTTTTTTAGTGGAGTTGCCCGTGGGCAGCTCCGACTATTGTCGAAGGGAAGGTAAGGGATATTTTTTTTATTTCATCATTTGGTATGGGGACCCTGCTTTAAATACGGGATCCAAACGATAATCACCTCATGCAGTAGCCCGCTCATCGATGGGTAAGTCCGGGGCCAGCAGAGCTAGCCGCTGCCATTTGGGGCCACTCCTCCCGCCTAATGGCCTGGCAGCCCATCGGGATGGCGGCTCCACCTTGGGCTCGGCTTAAAATGGATAGAGATTGAAAAGTGAAAGAAAGGGGAAGTTAAAAGGTGTAAATGGGGATGAAGCAGGTTGTCAAAGACCCACCAACCCAGACTGGAGCTCAGGAGTGAAGGAACGTTGTCCCCTACCCTCTCAGCCCCGATCCGGGATAGTAGGGTGAGAGGAAGCTGGTTGGCATCTACCCTTTGAAATTAGAGGTCGAACAGAGAAAGTTTGGGGGGAAGTTGTAAAAAAAATGAAGAAGTAGGGTAGAAAACACAGTGTCAGAAAGAAGGAGAAGAGGCTAGGCTGTGGCCGGACAGTGCGCTGAGTCCCGTCAGCACGGCGCCAGGAAGGCAAATCGCCGCGTCCCTTACGGGGTATTACAGATCTAATTGTGCGATCTAATTATTATTTGGTAGGCGTAGTTCCTCTGCGATTCAATTTATTTCGAGCAAATTACCCATCAAAATGGATAACTTTATGAAGAGAATATAGAACAGCGATGAATATGAATCCGGAGCTGAGTTTCTCTAGAGCAGATATGTTTAATGATAAGGCAACTGCTCGACCTAATCCTTAATGTCACAATAGTCATTTAAAGTATCTTTTTTATTGAAAGGGGAACAAGAACCAACCTCTACTAATGTACCTTGTTTACGGTCGAAAAACACAAACCTTCAAGAAAAAAGTCTTTTAAAGCTGTCAAAGCTGTAGCAAAGAGACTATTCACTGGATGATCAATATCTACCTAACTAACTTAGTGAAGTTTTTAAAATACATATTATACGGATTTATTAATATAAATTGAGACTAAATATTTGAGTTAGATAATCGTGTGGCCACGAGAAATATCAGTTTCTTGCTAGTAAATAAAATATTTCGGCCTGTGATAGCACCCAAAATCCATTTTAGAAAATAAGACAAACTTGTAATAACTTGCTCAAGAAGGTCCTTGAGCCACTACGGAAAAATATATTTAGGAGTAGAATAAATAAATATTACTTTAAAATATAACTTTATAGGCAGAGAGTTGTTAAACTAATTCTCTAGCAATATCCTTTCTTCCTGTTATCTGTCCTTTACTTCCTACTTCAACCTTTTCTCTTATTTCCTGAACTAGCCGTGAGGGAATTTTAAGGTCTTTGTTTGTTCGTAATTCTGTAATTTTATTGTCCTACTTCGAATAAATAAAATTTACTGATAAGGTACCATCTATGGTAACTTTCCTTAAATTTTTTGTTTATGCCACGTAGAGAAGCCAAACCCCAAAGATTTACGTACTAATTGCTTACAATATTGGAAAGTACCTGGTTCGAAGACAAATACAAACTGAATTAAAATAATTATTAAACCAAGGAGGGGAAATAAATAATTATTTCTAAGATGTACCATTAAAGTCTCGCTTATTAAAAAAAAATTGTGCTGGTATGGATTTTTATGAAAAGCGGTTAATTTTTCACAGAACAAAAATGACCCACATGAGGTAAGGTGCTAGGGCGCATACATGAACTTCATAAAAAATTGCTTCTATTGTTTAAAATAAAAAAACTTGAATGATTGTGAAAATATCTTCAATAAGAAATTTTTATTTCAAAGCTGGAATATTTAAGAGATTTTTCCACAACTTGTTAACCTCAACACAATTATGCAAGTTAGAAATGAAAACATTCTTACTACTTCGACGGATGAGTTGGTTTCATTTACAGATAGAGATAAAATGTTTTCCTTAATACGTAAAAGTTAAATAAAAGTAAAATCAGCTTTTACTTTTCAACATTCAAAACAGAGTATGCTTGTGTTTGAAAAATTACTTTATAAAAGTTCGATCTAATGTTAGTCTGAAAGTATCTAAAAATGAAAAATTGATATCTGTATGCAGTGATTGCTGTCTTAAAATCAAGTTACCTATGGATACATTCTTGATGGCTATTAAAGAAGAATACACCAATATCCAAAAATCTTGGATCCGTTTTTAATTTGTTTTCCACCTCGTATTTATATGAATTTGAAAGTTCTATCCTCAATAAAATTTTGACCTATAAGATTTGTTCTAGAAGGGATGTATGGCGCTGCAAAATTGTATAATAACCATGCTATTCTTATATATTCGATATTTTATAAAAGATCTCGCACTAAATCGCCAGCAAAGAAGATCCAAACTATTACACTATTTCCGCCATTCTTTTCTGTAAGCACAATATGTTGACGAGCCATTCGCATATCACTTTTCCTCACAAAAATTCTCAGTTTGGAACCAAAAATTTCAGACATTGAATCATCGGTCAAAGAACGCTTTTCCACTTGCCGATAACCTTGATTTGATGCTTTTAAGCCCAAGTTAACCTCTTGGCTCTAATATAATGCCTCAACAGAGGTTTCTTTGTGAACACTCGATCGAAAAGCTTAGATTTTCTAAGATTCCTCTTCACCGTTGTGGTGAGGCTTCTTTTTCGGTCGACGCTGTTTAATTGCCGAGTTATTTTGGGGGAAGTAAGGCAGCTGTTCCGGAAAGATGGCCCTTTGATGAAATTATACGTTGTTTACCCTGTAGTATACCTGTTCCTCCAAATTCCTTGATTGCATTCCTCACTGCAAGGACGCATATTTTAAGTGTCCGGATTTTTTTTTTATATGTCATTCTTTGTTTGCGAAATTATTAATAATATCCATTCTAAAATTGATTTAAGCAATAAAGAGCAATATTGATCACGCATGAAGATGCTTTTGAAGATTATTGAAGCATTCCAGCTTTCAAAAATTGCGATGGCGATTAATGACGAATGGGAAAACAAACGTTAATGAAATTTTTCTAAAAAAAAATAATATACATCACCTGTTTAGGATATTAACAATAGATTTATAGATATTAATTTAGGAATTATTTTTCAGAAATTAAATAACAGATCATGTATGAAATCATCGATACTGTTTATGGAATGCAAAAATTAAGAATAGAACTTGCGCTTTTTTTGTCAAATACTATTATTTAAAACTCTAAGTGCTATATCGATTTTTATTGAAAACTTTGAGTGTCGTTATTAATGGTCAGTAGTGTATATACATGTACTCAATGAACGCTTGTCATTTTACGTGGTAAAAAAAGAAGAAAATAATAAAAATAATCAGTTTGGTAAGAAGGTTCAAGGATGATAAGGAATAAGAGCAAACTTAACATTTTAATGTTGAGGACAAGAGAGGACGTTTCAATCATTCAGTAATAATTCAGAGCCGAATTGATTTTTCCATTGCAAAATCGTGATACGTTCAGGAGAGTTGCGTCCTCACAATCCCGAGCGCCCTACACAGTGTACTAATATTAACATTCCATACATTTTCATTTCCCGTAATTTAACTCATTTGAAAACCTCTCTTTAAAAGTGTTTTAAAGAGGCCCTCAATCGTTAAAATCTGGCCAAAGAACGAACAAAAATTCCTCTTAAAGTGATCTTCTGAAGAAGGAGGAGGAGGAGGAGGAGGAAGAGGAAGAAAAGAGGAGGAGGAGGAAGAAAAGAGGAGGAGGAGGAGGGCGGTGCGTCAAAAGAGAGGCCTAAAGTGAAATCGGACTGACCGGAGATCAGACTGAGTTTAGGATTTTATTATCTCCCTTTTCTACCCCTATGCTGTTCCTATTCTGCTCTTATAAATCTCCTTTTTGTCTGGTTTTATTCTATTATTTTTTTATTCACATAAGGTACTTAAATATGCAAGGAGTTTTTCAGTCTCCCAATGGAGTAACATTATAAGTGACCAATCATCCAAATTTATTCTTTTCATTAACTATTTTACATTTTCATTTTATTTTTGTGACAAAATCGAATCTATAAAAATCAATTGACAAGTTTTAACATCAAACTCTGCTCTTCACCTGCAACTTCTTTTTTTAGAAGAACAATGACCGAAAATTCTTGTTTATTATTTCCATATATATTTATTCTTTTGTTAGGCGACAAGAGCTCTAAAATTAGTTTGGGGAAGTTTTCTTTCTTTTTAAAATGCGGTTACCATAATCCTGATTACTCTATTTCCTCAAGAGAAAAACATTTCACCCTTTGCTCCCCAAAATAATTCTCTTCTGTCTAAATCACACTCACATATAACCCGACATTTTTACATACCAATGCACTTCCATTCACCTAAGATGAACGCCAAAAATAGCCGAGCGCAGTGTTCCTCTAATAAGCCTCTTATTTACTTTCCTTTGATCTCGCGATATTTGGCCAAGAGCTCGTAATTCCCATTTATATTTATTATGGATCTTTGGTGATGTATCTGTATGCTTTCTTTTGTCGGAAATGGGAGCAATGATTAACCACCGATGCAACGTTACTTCCATACTCTGAGGTGAATCCGCTCTCCGGTCGAAAGAAAAACTAAGCAAAGGAAAATTAGAACTTATTTAAGAAAGAAGAGAGAGGAAAAATGACAAGAAGTCGAGGATTCCTGAAATTTTCATTTTAAATTCTCCTCGCAAAATCAAATGGAAACGGACAATTTTTTTTCGTAAATAGGCTAATAAAATCGATCAGGGGTGAATTAAGGTAAGTAAAAGATGCGCAACATATGTAGATCGAGTATCCAAATGAGGAATAGGGACCATGTGAATAGACAACGTTCCTGAACGTGCCAAGAGAATTTTCCTTTGCGGGAGGACGATGTATAAAATCCTTACTCACTGATGGAAGATTTAACAAATCTGATTTAGAGGAAGAAAATAATAATAACAAGGTCTGCTGACCAAAAGGTCGCGTGCCCCCACTTATTCTGATTTATGACCTTACGACCTTCAAAACTTTCAATAATTACCGGATCAACCTTGAGAATTTTATCAGTTGAAAAAGAATGTGTAAAACAACACCTTAAAGGGTTTTAAATTCTGTTAGAATCGGCCGAATAGTTAGGATGTTATTGCCAAAACCAAATAATTCCCGGGCTAACCTTGAGAGGACTTTGGCAATTATATTATTTGAAAGAGAATGTAAAACAATATAAGATTTTCAAATTTCGTTGGAATCAGTCGAATGGTTATGATGTTATTGCCAAAAATAATAAATTTTTGGGTTGCTTTTAATGGAATTTGTAGATGTGGTTGGCATTTTTAATGTCACTTCATAAATTCAAGCCTTTCCATCTTGAGCATCAGCTATTTGTTCTTCATTTTCTTCAGGAGAGAAAATTATTTCACTTGATGGCATTGAAACATTGGCCTACTTATAGTAAGCAACTCTTGTCGCTTTTACTGATTGACTTATCTATTTTACTTAAGTTAATCTCGAAAGCAAACCCGATGTGGTCCAAAAGAAGTAATCATTTTTCTCTGACCTTTAATGAAAGCAAGTTCTTTCACAGAGATCTTCATCTCCACAGGGGATTTAAATTAATTAGAGTTTCGTTTTTGCAACCAGGGCAGCCAAATTCACAGCAAAAAAACAATTTTACACTTGCGCCGGAGGATATCAACAGGTTATCTAGTTTTGCAATGAAAGTGTCTTTGGCCTGTAGCTCTCCTTTCCCAAGGGATATGTTTTTGGCCTCCTCACAGTTCTTTTGGATCTGTTTAAGATTGTGACTCTTGAATTTACACCGTGACTAGAAAAGAACTGTTCTCTCGTTCCCACTTTTCAAACACTTTAGGGTAAATATCCTTTGCAAGATTGGCTGCTGGATAGTTTCTCACATCCACATTTCAGAACGTCAACCAGAGTTTGGAATTGAGATGGCAACAACTCTTCTATTTTTTACTTAGGCGTTTAAATGTGTGAATGTCGCCAGTCTTGTCCTAATTTTAAAAGCAATTGTAGTTCAAATCCCATTGGTAGGATGGTAGTACTGAAGGCCACGTAATCTTCAGCACACTGATGAATATGTTTCAAACGGTGAAATAAGAAAATAAAGTGAAATAGATATAATTATTAATATAATAATAGTCATTTAATTCCCCAAGATGAAAAAAATAAGTCAAAACTTTTAAGTAGCTAACCAAGTAGAACTCAAATTATATTAAAATAAAAAAATGCTCTAGAATTCATAAGTAGGGCTGCAAATTTTGAGCACCCATCATTTATGTAATTAGAACGTTGAAATGATTGACACACACTAATAGAACAGTATTCAAAAGAATAGCATAATATACCATAGCAGATTAGAGCATAGTATATTATAGAATATTATTGCATATCATAGTAGGGCATAGCACAGCATTGCATAATATAACACAACATAGTATAAAATAACATAATATAACATAACATAGTATATTATAGCATAGTATAGCATAGCACAGAATAGTATAGCATCGCCTAAAATAGCATAGTATAGCAACATACTTTAGCATAGCATAGTAGAAAATAGCCTAGTCTAGCATAAAGTATTATTGTCTAACATAGCATAGCCTAGTATAGCCTAGAATAGCCCAGCCTAAACTTGCCTAGTATAGCATAGCATATCATAGCCAAGCCTAGCATAGCCTTACCTACCCTGTTTCAGCCTAGTATAGCCAAGCCTAGCCAAACATAGGATAGCCTAGACAAAAATAGAATAGCCTAGCTGTGCCAGACCTAACGTAGCCTAGCTTAGTATAATCTAGCTAGCCTAGTATAACTTACTTTATTCTACCTTAGCTCAGCATAGCCTGGCCTATCGTATCCTGTATAGCCTAACATAGCTTAGTAGACCCTAGTCTAACATAGCATATTATAGTATATGTCGTGGTGTGACATTATATTATATCAATACCATATTATATGTATCGGGAAGGGACTAATAACTTAAAGGCGAACCGACAAAAGGTCGGAACGCCACGAGTTTCGACGCGCGGGGCAGCGAGAATAGAGTGCAAAACGAGGTCAGGTAAAATTTGGGCAATGGCACAGCTCAAGGTTATTTAAAGAGGCATCTACAAAAATATAATTTTATTTACATAAAATAACAGAGTCAATGCGCAAAATTAAATTGGTAAATAAGGGGAGAATTGCAGAGTTATACATCAGACTCTGAAGTTAGAAATTAATGCGTTACAGAAGGAGACTATTCCAATGGGGAGGATTAACTCAAATGGGTTGCTGAAGGGGGGAGGGGTTGGCTTACGGAGGATTCTACGTGAGACATCAGGGTAAAGCTTCACGGATGTCTTCTGCAGGCAATAAACGTGAGGGCGAGGGCACTCGGAGCTTCTGAGCGGGAGGTTGACGTGATGACGGTTCATTAAGGGAAGGGGAAGCGGTATTGTCCGCTCCAGGGGAGAGTATTTCGGCCACCCGAAGACGCGGGGGGAGCGAGGAGGGCTTCGGCAGGAGTTGATGAGTGGAGTCGGAAAAATCGCTCGGTGGCGATAATCAAATGGAAATACCTCACTGGCTGGGCTAATTCCAACGATACGAACAGTTCAGCCGTCACTTTGCTTCGTTGTCAAGCACCTGACTTGGAACTAGGGGGAATGCTTCTTGGATCCTGGTAGACGAGCCCTATATATCCGAGGCTCCCCCCGCAGGTGTGTTTGGCCAGCGCTACTCTTAAATGGCCTCGAACCTTCACGCCCAGGCGATTCTAACCCGCGAAAAGGTGGTCCAGGGTGGACGCGGTTCGAGGCTACCACTTGTGGATGAGGGGGGGATGAGGCTTACCAATTTAAACCTAACTAAATTCTAGAATTTTCTTTAACGCATGGACGTCACTTCCGTGTTGGAAAAGAAATTCCACGTGGAATTCACCCACAGTATAGCCTAGCTTGGTCTAGCATAGCCTAGCCTATCGTATCCTGTATAGCCTAACATAGCTTAGTAGACCCTAGTCTTACCTAGCTTATTATAGTATAGCCTAGCTTAGCCTAGCCTAATATAGCCTAATATAGCATTACATGCCAGAGCCTAGCAAAGCGTCGCCTAGAGTAGCCTAGCCTAGTATAGCCAAGCTAGAATAGGCTATTAGAGCCTAGCAAATATATTTTTGCATACGATAGATAGCCTAGCGTAGTATACTATAGGCTAAATTGGTATAGCCAATCCTACCATAACCATATCTTACATAATAGAGCAAGCGTATCATATTTTAGCCTAGTATATCCTAGACTAGTATAACATACCAAACCCTAGGCTAGAATAACATTGCATAATTAGCTTATTATAGCCTTGATAACTAGCCTATCGTAGACTAACAGGGGATTACCTTGCATAGCATAGCATAGCATAGCATAGCATAACCCTCCCTAGCCTATTTCACTTTACCCTACTCTAGCATAGCATTGTATAGTTATGTCTAGCCTAGTATAGCTTAGCATAACTTAGCCTAGTTTGGCATATTACAGGGTGTCCACAAAGTCTGGGTACATAGGAATTTTAATATTTTAATATTCTAATATTTAATATTTTAATATTCTAAAGGTATGTATTTATCCCCTTTGTACCCCGACTTTGTGGACACCCTGTATAACTCAGCCGAGCATTAACTATCCTAGGCAAGTATAGCTTATACTATCCTATTATACTCTAGTCAAACATAGCTTAGTATTTTCTAGCCTAGCATATTATATGCTATCCTAGCATAACATTTTATAGCCTAAATTAGCATAGCATATCTTACCCTTGTACATTATATCGTAGCATATCTTAGCATACCTTAGCCTAGCCTATAATATCCTAGCATAGCATAGCCTATTCTAGGCTTGCCTAGCAGAGTATAGCATATTATAGCCTAGTCTACTCTAGCAGAGTATCGGTCGAATAGTTATTATGTTATGGCAAAAACAAAATAATTCCAGGCATAACCTTGGGAGAACTTTGACAATTATATCATTCGAAAGAGAATGTTAAACAACATTAGGTTTTCAAATTTCGTTAGAATCGGCCGAATAATTATGATTTTATTACAAAAACAAAAACTCAAGACAGGGACCGACCGACCGATGACATAGTGTAATGTAGAGTCGCTCGTGACTAGACTCGCGCGTGACTTAAAATAGAAGGGCCCTGCTATTTAATGAGAACGTGCATTATATAATGGTTCAGTATGAATGCCTGAGTTCGAAAATTATGTGGATCTAGTTAATATTAGCAAGGGTGAAAGTATTGGGTAGTTCTAGTTAATGAGTTTTGTGATGATAGAAGGGAGTCTTAAAATGCGAAAATTCTGGAAGAACTTGGAACGAGTGCCAGATCGGCTTGAGATTGTGATCGGTTCACAGTTATAGAAGATTCGAGCCTTTTAGGACGCTTAAATATCGTGAATTATGAAAAATGTTCAATCAATAAAAAAATTATCAGCGTTATTCCTCGTAAATTTTGGCAATGACCCAGTTTAATCAATTCTTTAAAATTCAAAACCTCGCTTGTTTATTCTCTTTAACAACTCCAAGTGAGAGAATTCTTAGTTTATTTGAAGTGTTGAAATCATATTTTAATTCTGAAAAAAAGCCTCCCCCAACTCTATTTGACCTTTTTAATGATCCATTAAGTAAAACCTATTTAAATGTTGTACATAGTCTTCAATATATAGCCACCGACCTGTTAACTCCCTCTATCACCCCTTAAGTTTTTTCCGAACCATTTCCTCTACGACTACATGATCTCCTGTGATTTCCACGGTGATTCCTCTTATTTCTATACACATATTCGATTCTTCCTTACCAATAGATTAATGAAAATTGAAAAAGAACAAATAAGGGCATTTAAGTACTTTCATGTTTGAAGGATCTTGTTGAGTGTGTCCAAATATTTATTCCTCTTAGTGTCAAAAGTGTACTTAAAAGAAGCGACATTACTTATAAGCTTAAAAATAAATTTAAACTACATGGAGACAATTATTATGCTACTTGTTATCGATATCGTATAAATGGACTTCATTTCTTCAAGAGTGATTGTTTTTCATGGATCCTTTTAAATAATCTACCAATCTGGCCGCAATCAGGAGCAACATGCATAGTTTGGTAAACTCAAGGAATTAAGATTACCGATAGTGCCCTTTTCGGGTAGTGGACAACCTTTAAAAAAGGGTGTTGATCAATGTCCTGGTATGACATTATATTATATCAATACCATATTATATCTATGGAGGGGAGGGACCGATAACTTCAAGGCGAACCGACAAGAGGGACGGAACGCCACGAGTTTCGACGGGCGAAACAACTAGATAAGAGTGCAACGAGGTCAGGTATATTATGGGCAATGGCAAGGCTCAAGGTTATTTAAAGAGGCATCTACAAAAATATAATTTTATTTACATAAAAATAATGAGAGAAATGATGAGCAAAATTACATCAGAGAATTAATGGGCAAAATTACATCGGTAAACGAAGTTAAAATTTAATGTATTACAGTATGAGACTATTCAAATGGGGAGGATTAACTCAAATGGGTTACTGACAGGGGAGAGGGATTGGCTTACGGAGGATTCCGGGTGAGACGCCAGGGTAAGGCTTCACGGATGTCTTCTGCAGGTAATAAACGTGAGGCGAGGGCGCTCGGAGCTTCTGATCGGGAAGTTAACGTGATGACGATTCTCCAAAAAAAGGGGGGGGGCGCTAACGTCCGGTCCAGGGGAGAGTATTTCGGCCACCCGAAAACGAGCGGCGAACGAGGAGGGCTTCGACAGGAGTTGATGAGTGGAGTCGGAAAAATCGCTCGGTAGCGATCGTCAAATAGAATTACCTCACTGGCTGGGGCTAATTTCAACACACAAAAAGTTCAGCCGTCACTTTGCTTTGTGGTTAGCACCTGACTTGGAACTAGGGAAATCTTCTTGGGTCTAGGCGAGACTCCTCAACTCTGTGTCTCCTCATGGAAGTCGAGCACTATTTATGTCCGAGGCTCCCCCCCCCCCGGGGGGGGGCGGGAGGGTAGCGGGAAACAGCTCTACTCTCGAATGGCCTCGAATCTTCTTGCAGAGGCTATTCTAGCCCGCGTAAAGGTGAATCGTGGTGGACGCGGTTCGAGGCTACCGCTTGTGGAAGGGGGATGGGGAGGCTTACCAATTTAAGCATATCTGAGCCTTTTACCAGGCATAGAAGTTCCGTTCTGAACAAGAGATTCCACGTGGAATTCCCTCACACATCTCCCAACCGAAAGATGATGCTTTACAGAGCATATGCGTAGAAAAGGATCATCCCACCCCTCAAACTAGAAATATCAGGGGTCTAGGGAAATTCTGACCTGCTACGACAGGTGTACACACACGAAAAAACGTAAATCTGAGCTCAGTGGAGAATTTACGGACATAAACCTTAAACAGGTCAATTCTAGAGAATTTAACTAGTACAATTTTAAACAAAGAAAAAATCACAGGAGAACATTGGCGACATTTCAGTGGAACCCCCCCAAAATTCAGTTAAATGGAGGCATAAATATGGGACTAAAGACTTAACAATTTAGTGGACCCCCAAAAAATCATAGTTAGGAACATTAATGAGATAATATATATACAATTCACGTGGAAAACCTTCGCTCCCGCCGGAGTATGGATGAGGTAATCAACGGGTTCTCTAGCCTCGAGGACGGGTTAGGGGCCCTTTCACTAGCTAAGGAGTTTGTTGCTTGCCGTGAGAAGTCGCACCAGCACCTCCGCGCCAGGCTCGAATTTTCGTTCTCGTGACTTAAGGTACAATTAGGTCTTATACCTCTCAATAAGTCTTTCTTCACGGGATACAACACTCTTTGTTACCTCGAGTGGACTCACGCTCGAGGGCTTTAGTTTTCTCCCAAAGGGGGGGAGGGTCGCGCGCTCCTTCTGGGCGCAGGAAAACTTGTCGCTTCGGAGGGCTTGGAACTCCGGGTCGATAGGGATTTGCAAGGGAACAGGTGCACGGGATTCCAGGGCTGCCTGTTTACGGGTAATCACGGGCTGGGCCACGGGATGGTCGTGGATTACGGGGTTCTGACCAAACAAATTGAAGCAGAACTGGATGGGGCCGCTACCACTTCGGCCCAACCGGACATATAGTCACACTCTATGTGATAACGAATTACTGGGAAACGACTGGCCTGGCCAAGGTAGTCGTGGACCACCGCAAATTTCTTGTGGTCGGGGCCAACAGGGAGGAGTAGGTCTCGATACAAGATAACGAGGGATCCGAAACGGAGTCGGGTTTTACTATCTAAATTTGCCGTGGACCTGAGAAACGACAAAATCAACTGTCATATCACCTTACTATCATTGCCCGTCCGGATGGGCCAAATGTGTCTACATTTAGACACACACACCCTTTAACTCCGCCCAACAGTCATAACAAACGATTATATTTCTGACCCTATAAGCTCCGCCCCGCATCCAGTTTAGGGGAAAATAAGTCACGCCCCCTTAATTGGAGGTGGTATACATAGACTGGTAGAAACATTCTCATTATTATCATTGATTTGTCATTATTCTCAGTTTGATTTGTCACGAGTCCGTTCCTCGTCCTTAATTCCAGCCGCCCTAGCCCCAACTATCTAACGTAAAAGGAAATTTACAACAAAGCCGCGTAAGACTCGACTATCTCGCTTGCCCCAATTTAGGTATACCTAAGCCAATAATAGAGCATACAAAACACTATTTTCCCTCCGAGTCCTTCCTTTAACCCTGTGATACCCAAGTTACCTTTCGAACACAGCCTATAAACGGATTCTCCGTTAGAACTTTGGGAGTCAGGGCAAACTTGACGGTGGGACCTCAAACGCCTTCGCCCGACACCCCTTTACGGGTAGCCTTGCCTCACGAATAAAACCCTCATAAACTGGTTATTCTAATAACACCCCGAGGCGCCTATACTTTTTCTTGGGGCACTAGGGTTGGGAGATCGTGTCGCTCCTCCAAGTTTTAGTTGTAGCAGGGGCACCGTTTTTGTTAAACCATTCACCCCCTTACGGAGACTCTTTGTCAATATGTCATTTAAAAGAGATAAATTGGGCACGGTTTTATTTGACTCCCTAAAAAAAATACACTGAAAAAAATGAGATCAATATTTTTAGAAAATCTGTCGTACTCACCACTTCTTTTGATGCCCAAAGCAAGTGCCTATCTTATTCAAATGTTAATTCAACCATGGAGGCATAACATTAGAGGCACTCAAGATGGGATTTGCATATTACCCGCAGGAAAAATAACAATATGATCCCAGGTGATTTTTCCCTTTATTTATGAAAGGGCAATTACAGTGCATGTAGGTACTAAATATACGTTTGAACCTTTTCTATCTAACAACATATTTTTAGTTTATGTGCTTTAAAAATTAAAACAGGTTAGAAAGTTTGCTCCGCTTCATAAACATTCCGATTTCGAAACAAACCTACATTTATTCAGCGTTAAGGCTATAAAACACAACTTCATCTTATTTAGTACTTTTTCAATTAAATAATTTCATTTTAAGATAGAATTTCTCTCATGAAGGGGGTTTCTTATTGTTGCTTCCGCTATCCTTTTATTTTGTATTAAATGTCAAAGGTGCTTAAGAAGTGAAATCTCTTTCTAAGGCATAAGTTAATCATTTTTTTTAATTTAGCAAAATAATTCTAAAATATCTTTTATAAATTTGTTTGGGATCAAGGGTAATATTCTATTATTATTCTTATAGAAAATTAGTTTTGGGGGTGACTAAAATAGATATTTTAAAGCCATTTTTTAACAATCCATGGAAATAAACAAATAAGTATTTGTTATATATTCACTTTGTTTGTCTATCGATAGTTTCAAATTCAAAGAAATAAAAGAGAAGAGGGGGTTTGGAATAAAAGAAATGTAAGGATTTCAGGATACTATGATAGAGTTCAGTGGTTTTATGGGAATAAAGCATTGTATGCAATTGTATGGACTCCATCTAAGCCGTGCTGGGGTTGAAAGGTGTTGTGGCAGGAGTTAGATAGTGTCGTTGGTCTTTGCAGGCTGGACACTAGTTACTGATAGTGGTCAGGGAAATATAAGAGTACAGGGTGGGGCAGGGAAAGGAGATAGAGCGGAAGGTATACATTCGAAAAAAGGTGCTTCAGGGATAGGAGGGCTGAGTTGTCTTTATACGAACGTTCGTAGTCTTAGAAATATGAGTTATTTAGTTATATTATTGCTAAAAATATAGATATAATATGTCTAATAGAATCATGGATTGATTAAAATAAATTTACTGACAACTATAGGGTTACGATATGTACATTAGTCAAAGGAGAGATAGGACTGGTGTTGGGTTGATTTTTTATATAAAAAATAGCATTCCTTCAAATCTAAATAATTCTATAAAGCAAGGAGAAGTTGAGTCACTGTGGATAGATATTAGGGTCAATAAAATAGGATAATACACTTAGGAGCCTTTTAGAGACCCCCGGAAAGACTGATTGTATTGATGAGTTAATGATCAGGGAAATAAGTAAAGGATGTGAAGTATGTAGATACAGTTATTCTTGGTGACTTTAATTTAAATTCTGTGGACTGGGAAAATATGATAGGAAGGGATAGAGCAAGTTGTAAGTTTATAGAATTCTTTGAGGATCATTTTTTTACTCAATCTGTTAATAAGCCAACAAGGGGTGCCAATATATTAGATGATAATCACTTGGTTCAGGAATTGACTGTCGGGGATGCATTGGGAAATAATGATCATCAGATAGTTGTTTTAACTTGGTAATAGTGAAAGGTAGAACATCAACAAACTCCACAAAAACTCCAAATTTTTATAGGGGCGATTACGATAAATTACGCAACTTGCTAAATCAGATTAGGTGGGATATAGAATTCAGGGGGAAGAATACTTATGAGATGTGGGACACTTTTAAGACTATATTAAACATAGTCCAGGAGCAGTGCATTCCAATGAAGAAATGTAAGAAGCCATTTTGGTGGAATCAGGAGATAGCTAATAAACTTTCAGGACAAAAAAGGGCATAGCAGAGATTACAGAGAGAAAGTACTTTTGACAATTTAAATCATTATAGGTCGACCAGAAATTACCTAAATAAGATTATTAACAAGAGCAAAAGGGCGGCAGAAATTAAATCAGCTCAAAATAATAATAAATATCCAAGAAAATTATGTAGCTATATATAGAATTAATAACAAATCTAACAGTAATAAAATAGGGCCTATTAGATATGAAGTGTATTTGAAAGAATCTGATGAGGAAATAGTAGAGGTTCTTAATGATCATTTTTCTTCAGTATTTACAGAAGAGAATCCAGATAGATTAATTGATGATAATTCTAGGTCAAGGGAAGTAGTGTTGAATACCATTAATGTGAACAGGGAAATAATTAAAGGGGCTTATATTGGAGTTAAATACTAGTAAGTCATCTGACCCTGACAACATTCATTCTAGGTTACTCAAAGAAGGTGTAGATAGTATTGCAGTAGCTCTTGAGAAGATATATACTAGATCACTAGAGTTTGGAAAAATACCTAATTATTGGATATTAGCGAATGTAGTGCCAATTTTAAAAAAGTGAGGTAAAGAGGACCCGAATAACTTTAGGCTGGTAAGCTTAACTTCTATAGTTTGTAAAATTCTTGAGAAGATAGTTAAGAAGGGGATTTCTGACCATCTAGAGTGTGGTAGGTTAATAAATGATGTTTAACATGGGTTTAGAAGAGGTAGATCGTGTTTAACAAATTTACTGGATTTTATGGATTATGTTACTTAACAATTAGATAAGGGAGAGAATGTTGATGTAATTTACTTAGACTTTAGCAAAGCTTTTGATGAGGTTCCACATTGGGGACTAGTTCAGAAAAAAAATGCATAAGAAATGTGGTAAAGTTTTGAATTGGATAGCTGAATGACTGGAAGGCAGGAGACAGAGAGTTGTGCTGAATGGGGTGAGGTCACAGTGGAGGGACGTTATCAGTGGTGTACATCAGGGATCCGTTCTAGGCCCTTTATTATTCATAGTTTATATAAATGATTTTGGGGAGCTGTAAATAGCAAAGTGTCAATTTTTCCTGATGACACTAAATTAGCAGCTGTAGTTAAAGAAGCTGAGGGTAACTTTAAAGTGCAGAGTGACTTAAATAAGTTTTTAATTTGGGCTCAGAAGTGGCAGATGATTTTTAACCTTAAAAAATGCCAAGTTCTTAACATGGGAAGGAATAATAGGGTGTCGTAGAATTGCTCATAGTCTGGTCCAATAATTATTCTAGTCCTTGATCTGGACACACCGCTTTTATTTAAGTCGGTGGTATTGACCCTATGACTCAATCCTACGATAATATATATATATATATATATATATATATATATATATATATATATATATATATAGGTAGGCTTTAATTCCTACTGAACGTGCGAAAGCTGGTTAGAGGTGTGTTGTGCCGTAGCCAGGATTCTCACTATAAAAGTCCCACTTGTTACTTTGGGGAAGTTTATGATTGTTGAATTCTAAGAGTGCAAAATACAGGTTGAATGAATTAGCCGAAGCGATGCTTAATTAAAGTCTTGCCGTCTTGCCATGGGTACGTCAAAAGGGAGGAGCCACAAATAAACACACGTACTCGAAATAAACTTTACTTTACACAAATATAATAATTAGCAATAGTTAACAGGCAAAATTAAGGATTAAATATTAAACAATGACGTTAAGCGTCTATATTTATAATGACTCAATGGGAGTATCGATCACGGTTAATTAATTAGGTAATTTAAGAATAGAGGGACACTGGGTTTACAGATTACCATTAATTGCTGGATTGGGGAGACGACTACTCGGGTCCAGACGGGGTGGTTCGGGTGGCGTTAACACGAGTCCTCGGGGAGAGAGGGGATAATACGACGGGTTCTGGGATGCTGGCTGCAGTTCCGGTTAGTTCACTCCTAACTGGATGTGACACTAACAAATAGTAACTTCCAGTAACTATTTGGATGTTCCCTTTCTTACTCAAGTTTCGTTGTGCAACAGAGCGTACTCTTCTAGTCACAGACTCTGCGGGGCGGGATTTACTTCCAGGAATAATTTTGAGACAGTGACCAAGTTGACTCGACGGCACGTTGGTAGTCGATACGTTACGGCAACGACTCTCGTTCAAAGTGAGGATTACGCGAGTAGATTTGGAACACTGCTGCTGAGAGGTAAACGGCGATGTTGTTTATATCTCGGATTGTGGGAAATCGAGAGAGAGATCCCATTCACGACAATTCGCTTATCGCAGCGCCTTCCGGACAATCTCCATGCTATCATAAAGAAGGCAAATAAGATTTAAGCTTCTTTGAGAGATAGGCGTTCTTTCGTCCGACTTACGGTCGTCAGTTGGGGGAAGGTTGGGGAGAGAGAGAGAGGAGACGAAGGTCAACTCAAACGACAAATTTCTTTCGTTCCCACGATTGTCTGGCGGCATGTGAGTATGTACGTTCCATACCCTCACATAGGGAATTTACCTATGAAATGGATGGGCATTGTCTGAATTCAGTTGAGGATGAGAAGGACTTAGGCGTAGTAGTAGATAGGTCACTGAAGTTTTCAAAGCAGTGTATTGAGGCAAAAAATAGGGCAAATAGGGTGCTAGGATACATTAAGAGTAAAGATGTTATCCTTAAACTCTACAACTTGTATGTCAGGTCACATTTAGAGTACTGTATATAAGCATGGTCACCATATTTTAGACATGATATCAACATGCTAGTTAGTAAAAAAGGGAGCAACAAAAATAATACCTTCCATGAAGCAGCTTGAATATGAAGATAGACTGAGGGTATTAAATATGTTTTTATTTGAAAGAAGATGTGGGAGGGGCGATATGATTGAGCTTTTTAAAATCTGTTCCCGGGATTAATTAGTTGGATTTTAGCAAGTTATGTGAGTTGGAAAGTAGTAATAGGACTAGGGCTCACCACTTAAAAATTAGCAAACATAGGTGGAGGTTGAATGTTAGTAAATATTTTTTCACCAACAGAGTGGTAGATTAATGGAATACGTTGGCACCTGAGGCAGTCCAAACTTGAATGTTTTCAAACGCAGATTAGGTGATTATATGGTCATGGAGGGTTAAAATTTGGAGGGCGGGGGCAGGGGGGGTATTCTGGTCTCATTCCTGTGGATGCAGTTTTTTATTATTGTATATTATGATTGATTTGGATTTTGACGAGTCTTGAAGACGATGCTTTTTGTTTTTAACACATTCTTGTATATGGTTCAAATTGTATATTGTAGATGCATGATCTGACACAATCCTATGGATTGTTTAAATTGTATACTGTAGATGCATGAGATAACTCAATCTTATGGATGCATTTTGGGGGTGAGTTTTGACAGATGCGGATGACCTTTGATAGGCCCTTGTGACTTTTGTCTTCCGTGAAATTATGTTATGTTAAGTTATATCATAGCTGGCGACCTGCAGAATATGTGCTGCCTCTTATAAAAAAGCTTACCTCTCTTATTAAATAAGACATGACCCATTCCTGGCGTAGCCGATTAGGTGAGTAAATACTTCCTCGCATCGTTGTAATGCTGTAATAGGAGTAATATTTTGATGGCGGAGAGGATGGATCCCCCATTATGAAGCCACAAAAAGTTATTATTTCAAATCGATTCTGCATTATAAGAATCTTTTAATGGCACCAAAGAAGGCATGATTTTAGGGTTAATATTAGTTATTTTTTATGTAATTATCTTTAAACTAGTTTAATATACTAGCGTGAGTTCAAAATGATATATGAAACATGAAGTGGTTATTTTTTATTTAGTTTGGAGTGAAAAACACTTGCACCCGTCTTCTCAAAATTACCAGAAAAAGGTTATTATTTCAGGTCATTATTTACTTTACTCTAATAACTTCTGTATTATATTACTTCTTGTAGCATTTTTGCGGGCTGTCAAAATATATTGTTCATATTTGGCGTCGGAAGACAAAATGCGGCAAAACAGATTTTAAATCCGATTCCACCGAACTCACTTTTTGCTTCCAACCGCCGAAAAAGAAGAGAATTGGACAAATAACCAACAATATTACAGGAAAAAAAAACGAAATCTTTCGTGCGTGTAGTAGTCTATATGTTTAGTCTGTTTTGTTATTGTTTTTTGCGAAATTTGGAATTATACAAAAAGGGAGCACTATATAAGGTCTGCTGACTTATTGTGATTTCAATAATTTCCCGAGTAACCTTGGGAGGACCTTGGTAATTATATCATTCAAAAGAAAATGTAAAAACAACATAAGTTTCAAATTTTGTTAGAATTAGCCGAATAGTTATGAGGTTATTGCCAAATAATCCCCCGACTAACCTTGGGAGGACTTTGGTAACTATATCATTCGAAAGAGAATGTAAAACAACATGAGCCTTTCAAATTTCGTTAGAATCGGCAGAATAGTTATGATGTTATTGACAAAATAAAATAATTCCCTGGTTAACCTTGTGAGGACCTTGGCAATTATATCATTCAAAAGAAAATGTAAAACAACATTAGGGTTTCAAATTTTCTTAGAATCGGCCGAATAGTTACAATGTTATCACCCCCCCCCCCCCCCACCCAAGTGGATCAACCGACCGACATAGTGAAATATATAGTCTCACGTGATTAAACGCACGCAACTAATAACAAAATGTTTTTGATTTGTGGTACGATTGAAACTAGAATAGTAAAAAAACAATGTAATTTTGAATAAGAGCTTTACGCCCTATTTAATAGGGGTTTTCCAAGCCAAACAGGCCAGAAACACTTAATATCTCCTTATTAAGACAGGTAGATGTGGTGCTACGAGAGAAGCAGACGCTAATATAATTGCATAAAAAATAACCGGTATTAAGCTTAAAGACAAACTCCCTTGGTTGGCTATTTTCAAACGAGTCAGCATAACTTAGGGTGTCTCATGGCATTTAAACATGGCGTCGCAACTAACCAAAATTCGATTCTACTTGCAAACAGGGAAAGGGCGGTCTGCCTGTTGACCCTGTTTCCAGTGGCACCAGCAGATCTTATCCTGAAGAGAGGGAGAGTTGCGCGATCAAGCAGGAAAGTTGCGCGATCAAGCAGGAAAGTTGCGCGCACGAGATACTGAGCTTCCCGAGAAGTAGTGTCTCAGCTTTTCGAGAGTGGCCCCTCTTCGCGAGAGGGTTACGAGCTCTTCCTTAAGGGGAAACAATATTTTCTCCGTCTGTTCGCGAAGTGTTTTAATGGATCATTTGCGATGAAAGTCACCCTTGTTTGAGAGCTGCGATTGAAAGCTGGTGAGGCAGCCGTAGCTAGTTACTTAAGTGGGATCTCCCGTGCTAGAATTTCAAGTGATTCTTGAATGTGAGAGGGAAGGCGCCATATGAAGGGTTCCCGAAGAAAAACTGGACCCTCACTATCTCCTAGTGTATCTTTTAATTTCTTTAATAGATCTTCAGGAAAGAGAAGGGGAAGCTGAGTGGAACGAGCTAAAAGTTCCTTCTTTTGAGCGGTGGATGGGATGAGCAACAATTACTCCAGGCATTTGAAGTATGTAGCCTTCCGTATTGAGTCTGAAACCTTAAGGAAAGATAAACGAGAGCATAACGTGGCTCTTGCTACTAACTACCTTAAACACGATGATATGGACCATAAACTCTGTTTTTACTAGTCTCAGTACATCTTTGGGGGATACAGTAAGCCACCGGTTGTTTTGCCTGGTCCTGGCCGAAATTCTTTTCGTCTGACAACAACCTTGTTCTTTTTCTTCAGCGACAGAAGCTCGCCGTTTCTCATCTTTTTTCGAGTATTAGCGGACGTCTTCATGCACTAACTGCTTTATGAAAAACTGGGGCAATGGCTATGGACCTCATTGAGTTTCTGGGATCATTGCCACTGATGGTCTGAATATCCGCGACAAATTCTGAGTTTTTATTCGTATTAGAACGCCTAGTGATGTTTGCAAGCCGCCGTACCCCCGTAATAACCGTCTTGACATATGCACCCCTTTCTTGATCCTCTGTATCGTCGTTAGAGTGACACACAGCTACTCGGATTTTTTCGCATTGGAAGTCCAGGCATGAATAACAAGCAATAAAAATTGGCTTTTCAAATTTGGTGGACGATTTAATTCAGCTTTGCCATTGTTTCCTTTACATAAGATACATAACTGAGTCTACTATGATAGAAATGTGAGATAAGTGACGCCAGTCACCGGCTTTGGAGACCATAAAGAGTAAAGAATTAATTACTAAGAAGTAAAGTGACATGAAGGAATGGAAGCCATCTGAATATTGGAAAAGTTACCTGCATTATGATGATTAGCGCCGGGTATCAAAATACGGACATGATGACTGCTGTTAAATGTTCTGTGAACTCTGAAAAGGATAAAAGACGTTACTTGGATACCTGTAGCAGAAATTACGAAGTCATAGCCAGCCGAAGGAGACACAACAGGCGTTCTGAATGTGACACATGCCGGACTCATCCAGCAACTGCAAGTGGTAGAAGACCCAAGTAAGGGAATCCAGGATTTGGCGAGATAGAAGAATGTTGGAGTTGCCACCATAAAGTTGCAGCCTTCGTCACTACTCGTACTAGAGGTGCAAGGGACAAATTCTGACAGACAAAATCAAAGAGAATCGCTTGACGAAGGGAAAAAAAGCTCCAGAACTAATTAAATCATCTGTCGAGCCAGGTACGATCTGTTTCTTCAAAGATGAAAAAATAATTTTTCCAAGAGCGATTACACAACGTTCAAAACAACAAGTAGCTTGCCTACAAACCATGCAACGTTCCGTGTTCATAAAGACCAAGTTCTCCAAAACTGTGATGTGTCTCAAGCGTCAAATTCTTAATCGGATTGAGGTCATGGACGCTGATCAAGCAAGTCCATGACACTTATTTCCTCCTGATCCAGAAAATTCTTTACCAACTTTGTTGTGTGGCAAGGTGCATTATCCTGCACAAAATGGAAGTTTCGATTCTTATAATGGGAAGAACATGTGCTTTTAAAATTTGTTTGTATACTTGAGCATTTACTCTTATACCCTGCCAACGGACAAGTGGGCAAAACAAATTGCACTTCGATTCATCGCTGAAGTGTACTCTGGACCATTGGTTTTCTGGCCATAGAACGTGCTTAGTGGCGACTGATAATCTAGCTTTCTTGTTTTCAGGGCTGACCAATGTATTAACTGCTGGTGTGCAAGATTTTAAAGATCTTTCTGTCATGTGACGTCATACTGCCTTCCTGGAGACACTAGTGCCCATAGTCTTAATTTATCGGCAAATCCTGGCTGCTGTCTTGTATCGGTCCTTTTTTGAGTTACGGACAATTGCTTGGTCATCTCTCTTTGAGGTTTTCCAAAGCCATCAGTATAAATTCCATTGATACATGGTATCGATACCCGATATGGTATTATGTACCACACTTCTAGGGCGTTTAACCCTTTCAGCTATTGCTCAGATGGAGAGATGATCCACTTGACGTAGCTTAACAATTAGTTCCTGGATATAGGCAGACGTACTGGGTTCCTTTGGCATATTTGCAGCTCGAAACTGATAAGGTAATGACTGAAATTGCTAGGAATTCATGGAATTAAGTTCCACCCTAAATTACTTGGTTGTCTCAAAGAGAGAAGTAATAGAATTACGCTGTCCAGATCATTTTAACCACCATATTTTTAGAATAAAAATGCTCTTTTGCATTTAATTTTCAGTATCATCCATTCTAACGTGAAAAATGTATATGAAAAACTTATAGTCATGCTTATTTTATATCTCTAATTTATCATGCATTACTTACCATTATTTGGTTTGAAGGATAGCTGTGTGAACATGAAGGATAAGAATGTCAGGGTACTTGAGACTACTGAAGATGCCAAAGTAGAGCGAGAGAGTACTTTGCTGAATTGTATAATTAGTTTGCAAGATTTCCCGCCGGCCAATAATAAAAGGTGAGGAGGAGATTGTAAAGAAAGTGGCAAAAAGTAAAATAGACATTTAGTTTCAGACTAACAAAGGCACTTGGGACCAAAAGGTTTGCCACTTCTCTCGTTGTCAGGTCTAACAGTCTCTACGGGGTCTTCTTGCGGGGTCGTAAAACATATGCTGCATAGGAGTATGGAAAAGGTAAGGATGAAAGAGGTTTTTAGTGATGCGAGAGAGCTAAAAAATAGGAAAGCAGCTGAAGTATATGATATAGTCTCTGAGACCCCAAAGGTGGTGGTGATTGTGTTATGGAAAGAGTCTGTGGTTGTGCTTTAAAGTATTTAAAAGAGGCGGAGAGCCTTAATAGTGGAAGAAAGCGGTAATACTACTGTTATATAAAAGTAAAGTGGAGAAAAGATGAATGCAAGAATTAAGTAAAATAAGTCTGTTGGTGATGTAGGTAAGGTGTATTGAAAAATTCCTATTTCGCGTAGAAGAAGGATAAATGATGGATGGATAGGTATGAGCAAGGTGAGTTTAGAATTGATATAATACAGAGATTAAATAAACGTGGCTCAAAGGCTTTCATAACTGGTTAGCATTACATTGTTAATCTCGTCAGTCGTGAAAACAGAAGTATTTAATAAGTTATATAATAATTCAATGGAAATGACAGGAAAATTGAATGGAAACTCTAGGCCTCCTTATGTAAAAATGAAAGCGAATTTAATTTTCACTTCAGAACATAATGAAATGTTAACGAAAAATTCAAAGGCGATTCTATCAAAGACCATACTAAGAGTTAATAATATAGAACGCAAATAGATAAAGTATAATATATATTTTTTTTTAATCCTGAATCGAAGTTGTCGTTTGTTCACTGTCTGCGTAGCAAATCAATAGATTCGAATCTATCCGTGGAATGATCACTAAGTTTTGACGTCATCACAAAGGTGTTCCATTCTCAAAATTATTGAAACAAAGACAGTAACTGGAACGCATGGAATTCTATTGCCCTATTGTTACTGTTGCATGACAGATATAAAGAAATCAACCGAATTTTAGAAAAGAATCCAAATTTAGTGTTATCCGAAGAGGCAATTTCACTCAAAGGATTAAAAAGGAAAAAGTGGAGCAAACAAAAGACGAATAGAAATGGCGAGTACAACACATATTGATGAATAACGATTTGAGAGTAATATATATTTTTACTTTTTCGATCGTTTATAGAATTTACGTGACGTCAATAATTAATCTAGTATTTAAATAATTGCAAATTTATTAAAAAGTCTACACTTAAAAAAAAAAATAGGAAAGCTTGTGGAGCTTTGTAATTGACCAAAAGTGTAAAATGATGACAGATATGAATTATATGAATGGTGTATAATTTAATCTTTTTCGTATTTTTTTTAAATAAAGGTTTGAATCTTTTTAAATTCTAGAAATAGTTCTTTCCAAAGAAAAGCGGGCAATCATTGTTGCTTTACACCAAAGTGGGTTGAAATGCAAAGAGATAGTTTCTAAGGATATTGCATCAAGGGGCACCAACTAAAGGATCATCAATGACTTTAATAAGACTGGTTTCACTCCTATGAAGAAGTCTTATGGATGCCAAAAAGCTCCAAATGAACGCTAACATCGCCTGCTGGTGGTAAGGTCCCGGGTTATCCTTTTGGCTTTTTCTTCCTCCTAACTTGTTCACTGAGGGTTGTCCTTTTGGCTTCTTCTTCCTCCTCACCTGTTCACTGAGCGTTGTCCTTTTGGCTTCTTCTTCCTCCTCACCTGTTCACTGAGGGTTGTCCTTTTGGCTTCTTCTTCCTCCTCACCTGTTCACTGAGGTTTGTCCTTTTGGCTTCTTCTTCCTCCTCACCTATTCACTGAGGGTTATCCTTTTGGCTTCTTCTTCCTCCTCACTTGTTTACTGAGGGTTGTCCTTTTGGCTTCTTCTTCCTCCTCACCTGTTCACTGAGGATTGTCCTTTTGGCTTCTTCTTCCTCCTCACCTGTTCACTGAGGGTTGCCTTTTGGCTTCTTCTTCCTCCTCACCTGTTCACTGAGGGTTGTCCTTTTGGCTTCTTCTTCCTTCTCACCTGTTCACTGAGGGTTTTTCTTTTGGTTTCTTCTTCCTGCTCACCTGTTCACTGAAGGTTGTCCTTTTGGCTTCTTCTTCCTCCTCACCTGTTCACTGAGCGCTGTCCTTTTGGCTTCTTCTTCCTCCTCACCTGTTCACTGAGGATTGTCCTTTTGGCTTCTTCTTCCTCCTCACCTGTTCACTGAGGGCTGTCCTTTTGGCTTCTTCTTCCTCCTCACCTGTTCACTGAGGATTGTCCTTTTGGCTTCTTCTTCCTCCTCACCTGTTCACTGAGGGTTATCCTTTTGGCTTCTTCTTCCTCCTCACCTGTTCACTAAGGGTTGTCCTTTTCGCTTCTTCTTTCTCCTCACCTGTTCACTGAGGATTGTCCTTTTGGCTTCTTCTTCCTCCTCACCTGTTCACTGAGGGTTGTCCTTTTGGCTTCTTCTTCCTCCTTACCTGTTCACTGAGGATTGTCTTTTTGGCTTCTTCTTCCTCCTCACCTGTTCACTGAGGGTTGTCCTTTTGGCTTCTTCTTTCTCCTCACCTGTTCACTGAGGATTGTCCTTTTGGCTTCTTCTTCCTCCTCACCTGTTCACTGAGGGTTGTCCTTTTCGCTTCTTCTTCCTCCTCACCTGTTCACTGAGGATTGTCCTTTTGGCTTCTTCTTCCTCCTCACCTGTTCACTGAGGGTTGTCCTTTTGGCTTCTTCTTCCTCCTCACCTGTTCACTGAGGATTGTCCTTTTGGCTTCTTCTTCCTCCTCACCTGTTCACTGAGGGTTGTCCTTTTGGCTTCTTCTTCCTCCTCACCTGTTCACTAAGGGTTGTCCTTTTTGCTTCTTCTTCCTCCTCACCTGTTCACTGAGGGTTGTCCTTTTTGCTTCTTCAACTTCCTCACCTCTTCACTGAGGATTGTCCTTTTGGCTTCTTCTTCCTCCTCACCTGTTCACTGAGGGTTGTCCTTTTGGCTTCTTCTTCCTCCTCACCTGTTCACTGATGAAAACAATCACATATCTTAATGCTGGAACAAAATGGGGCCATTTCGCATCGCTCAAAGTCAGTTAAGTACAGCATGCAATACTTATCAAAAGTGTCAGATTGGGTGTTAATCAAAGTCTACATAGACATATGCCGAATATAAATGCACTTGCAAATTTCTTAGTTTGTTTGATAGCCGAAGTGTACACAAACACATATGTACATATACATGTATTTGCAAATACTTCAGATTGGGCGATATTCCAAGTGCACACAGACACATACGCACATGTGCATGTACTTGTAAATGGCAAGTACATAGGTAGAGGACAACGTTTTGACTAGGGGAAGCACTGATTTTTGGTTTATGAGAGTTGCGTGCCTTTCCGGTTACTAGCAAACTTAGGTAATCTACCCGTTTGATTCCCTTACTATGCATGTTTCACTTACTAAAGCTTTATAACATTTCTCACCAGAAATTTTGTTTGTGAAGATGACCCCCTTATCAGTTGAACTTCAGTGTAGGCCGTCCTCCTTGTTTATTTTCTTTTTAAATAAATAAATAATTGCAAGCGTCCCGCGGTGAACGCAGTTGCTTACTCCGAAAACACAAACCCCTTCAAAGGAACGCCTCAGATGGCAACGACGTGGCAGTGCACCGACTTGCATGCGGTTACCATTCATATTTCCGGTCATCACTGAAGCGTAGCCATGGGAAAGGAAACTTGTGGGCCCCCGCACACGGACGCACATGCTCATACACTTCAGTACACACACGACTGCGCATACGCCTGGCCACTACCGACCATGTGCGCAGAGCACAAGGCCCTCCGAAAAAAACTGGTAGGCGCGGAGTGTAGTCAACCGGCAAATATGGAAAAAAGTGACTTGAAAAATGAAAATAATGGGGTCGTTGAACATTGCGCCCTCCATTTAGGGAATGGATCACTTAGGAAGTAGATTTATTATGCATCAGGGATGAAAAATAAACAAGGGAATGCGAAAATTGATAATACAAGGGAGAATTAGAAAGCACTGCACATTGCAAAGAAAGATTGAGCTGTCACCAACCAACAAAGGTACAACGAGAGTGGGAGAAAGACGGTGAAAATAAAAACAGAACTAAAAGCACAGAACAGACTCAAAGACTTCAATATCTACCAGTTTCGTACAAGGTGTAGTCGGTGAACATCAACGCCACTCAAATTACCCGCCCCTCCCACCCCATTTGTACCTTATTAAACACAAAATCAAGCATCATTTTGTCTATGTCGAAGACACATCATTGTGATGTGGTGTCATGCTATATTAGTCGAGAGTGGGGATTACTTGAAGCAGTACAAGGGAAAAGTACAAGGGGAAAAATGAAATGAGATTGAATAGAGAGGGGAAATGGGCGATAAGAAAACCTCATAGACAACAGGACCTCCGGTGTTTGGGTGGAATCGATTACATATCCCAGATTTCAAAGGATGGAAATTAACAGAGAAAGGAAGGGAAAGAAAAGGAAATAGCGAGAATAAGAGTAAAAAGAAACAAATTACCTCACCGATAAGCCACCCAAAAAGGGCACGGATAATAAAAGCACAAAACTCCAACAAAAAGGAATTTCTCCCGTTTGGTTTTATTTTTGTCGAAAATTAATTATTTTTAATGCTAAAAAGGGAGCTCTTGAATCAAAAGACATACATCATCAGCCTTATTTTCTCAAGGCACCGTATTCGAGTGCTCTTTATTTAATATTTTCTCGAACGCTTTTGTTTCTGCCCCAGTACTGATTTCTTAAGTACTAGAAGGGGAACGGTATGCGTGCGTGTGTGTACGTTTGTCCTATGGTCGCTTTCTTCCTTCCTCTCTCTCTCTCTCTCTCTCTCTCTCTCTCTCTCGATGAATCGAGTGCACAGGGTTCGCGAGGCTGAAATGGGTCGCTTGGAAGGAGCTGAGGTGAGGTCGTCTTTGCTTACAACTTAAGGACATACAAACAAACGCGGCCAAACTGGTTAAGTAGAAAGCAAGAGGGGTCATGAGTATCTCAAAAACCTCTTCTTTCTCCAAGTACTTTGAGACGATATAAATGATAAGAGAATACAATAATTAACCGAAGCTCAAGAAAGACAACCAAAAAAGGTATGAGGAAACCGAAGAAAATATAAGTAAATGCAAATACAGTATTTACTTAAGTATAAAGCCTACTTATTATATAGTGCGACCTTAGCTTTTGATCAAAACTGGTAGGAATATAATTGTGGATTTACGCTTATTTCTTTTAAAGTAATATATATCGGTAATTAGCGAGGAATACCTGGTTAAATTTATTTACATGCACTATACACTTTCCTAAGTTGCCTGATTTTTTTACAGAACCACACCAATTTTTTTTTTTCAAAACACTTGAACCACTGATAGAAACGAAAATCTGCAGAGCCTAACAACATGACAACATCGGGCATGACACTAATATAATCTACCGGCAACATACAAGTAAAAATTACAAACCGTCACCCAAATTTTCTGCACTTAGGGCTGCATCCTGGTTTTGGCCTAAAATTTCATTGTAAAAAGTTTCATTTTTTAATTTAAGACGAAAACCAATGACGGCAGCTCCCCCCGAGGGTTTGTAAGGAGATAATCTGTAAATAAAGTGGTGAAGTAGGTAAAAGTGAATATGTGAGAAAGATATATAACCTCAGATCCTCCTACAGGCATTTAAGCTGGAAGGGCACAAATCTGGGAGCGATGGGGACAGAAGGGTACGTAATACATGAGGTATCGGATGTAATAACTCACATAAGGCAACAACTTGCCTAAAAGGAGAAGTAGAAAAGAATCAAGACGCAAGGAAGAGTACAAAAAATCAAGAGAAAATGAATATAAAACAATATTATCGGTCAAAGAAGACTACAATGTAATCAATACTCAAGGAAGAGTACGAAAGGAGAGTTAAGAAAGAGTACAATGAATCAAGAGACGAAGAAGAGTATAACTGAATCAATTCAAGGAAGAATATAAAAAATCAAAGGTCACAGAAAAGTAAAAAATAATCAATGGTCAAGCAAGAGCACAAAAGATTCATGTGTCAGGAAGAGTACAAAAGAATTGTGTTAAACAATGTATAAGATAATGGAGTGTCAAGGAAAACGTATGCAACCTCGTCACCCCTGATTGCTGGGGCCGGTAAGGCATACCTACAGAGCTCCAGAAACAAGTTCGTGCAAAGGGCACTGACACTCAAAAGTACGCCTTTGAAGCCCCCCCCGAGAAGAATAGAGTAGCCTTTTAAATTTATCAGTTATTTCACACACATCCAACGAAGGACAACATTAAATATGTCCACTAAAGCGAACAGAAAATTAACACAATTTAGGCGATGATAGAGTGTGAATTTTGGAAGAGGTTTTTGATCTATGCCTTTCGCTTTTGCTCGAGAAATAAGGAATCAATGGATTTTCCGCGCCGTTCGCCACGCCTTTCCTTCCACGGTGCATCGCACATACGTTCTGCCCTTTAACTTTTAGGAATTGGAAATCTAATGTATCCTAAGGAAATAGGGTCTTTAGTATTTGTCGAGATTGAGGCCACGCTAGGTCTCGTCTTACTGATGTCCGTATTTCAGGTCACTTTTGTTTGTTGTTATAATGTCTTTGTTATTATAGTCGTTTATTCACTACTGTTGTCCAATTCATTTTTTAATTAGGCTCCCGTGTCCACCGTTTGTTTGTTTTTTCAGTGAAGGTCATGATTGATCTGGTCATGACCCATTTTCTTATTCTCTTCGCCAAATAGATTGGGTAGACGGGCGGGGGTCTTATGATCAATAGTAACTTTAACTTCTTCTCTCTGCGTGTTTCTGCAATTTTTAATAACTTGTACCTGAAAGTTTACAATAGTCCATCTCATCCCCACTATTATGTATACGAGGTTTACTATTGCAGTTTTGTTATCAATATTTTTTTCACTATTCCTTTTTTATTCAACCACTTTCATCTTTCTTCCTCTCTCTAACCTCATCATTTGTTTATTCATATTGCTATATTGAAAATTCAAGCTATAGGTCAGAAATATGCTATTTTTTGAATATTTTATTTATAACCTGAACAGTATAATATATTGCTTAAAGATTTTTTAAAATTTCCTGACTATAAAATAGAAAAAGAGCAATTATAATACTACAAATAGGAATTGATTTCGAGGTATGCAACACTGGCAAGTGCTAATGGTATTTATCTTTCATATATGTAAATGCATTAAGTCCAAAGCGTAATGTTGTAGCAAGATATAAGGACAGAAAAGTAGAATTGTAAATTCTTTAATTGGCAATAAAGAGTTTAAAGATTATTAAATTAAAAATGAAATAGATAAAAATGCATTAAAAACCTAGAAAAGAGTTTAAAGCACGCAATTATTAGCCTATTAATGATATATTTGTTCTCATATTTTTTTAGGAACTTCAGAAAACCTTTTCTGATGCTGAGAAGCTTTCACAATTCATTTTAGCAATACCACCAACAACAATTTAATTGAGAAAGGATGTTTTTAAGTCTTCAAAGAATTTCATACTTTTACAAAAGATGAATGTCAAGTGAACTTGATTTAGGGTCTCGCATTAGAATCAATTAAAAAAAATAGATTAGTCAAAGTGGAGCAAACGCTTTTGGTGAAGGGTCGAACTTTTTTATTTCCTCAAGAAAGAAGAATGTATTTTATATACAAATAAAACGTCAGTAAAGATTTCAACTTCTAATATGCAATAATCTTTTTCTCCTTTATTTTATCGGTATTTTGAGAATACCATATCAACATTCACATGCTTACTCTGGCTAATTCTTTGCAGCACATGCCTACCGTGAATGACCTGGCGGGGAATGGTTGATCAAGTTCGATGTCTGATAGAATGGGGTTTGGGAGTTAATTTGGACGCGAAGATTGGATGGTTTATTTGTTATGCGTGTAAATTGTTTTGTGCACAATTGGAGCCAGGTCTCGAGGGGTGGGGGTGATTTGGGGGATGTATGACTGTGTAATAGAGAATGGCAGCGTTATTGGATTTTTTTAATTGCTCGAATGAGGTGCCTGTTAATGTTCGTAGTGTGTTAAGCACTGATGATGTTTTGTTTAAGGGAAGTGGATGTTTGATAATGTGATGTTAGGGTAATCGGTCTCTTCGATGTCGTAAAGAAATTTATGGAAGATTTTGGAGGAGAGATGATGGTTTAAAGATTCCGTTGCAGCCAAAATTTAAATTCAGTGGGGTGAAGTGCGTGGGTGCATTCGAGTAACCGTCGAAGATGATGTGAGTGGCGTTGCTAAAGAGTGCAATGTTGGGTTTCATGAGGGCATATGATGCTAAGAAAATGAAAATATTAAAAAGACTGGGAGAGAGTACGGAACCCTCTGGGACAACTATACGAGGGGCGGTCAATAAGTTTTGCAATTCGGATATAAGAAAATGAGATATGAAGAAAAGTGTTATTATTTTTCAATATAACTACCCTCGACTTTAATGCACTTGCGCCACTTGTCCCTGACGCTTCGAATTCCCGACAACCAGAAATCTCTCGACTGCTGTTCAATCCACTCCTGGACGGCGAGCTGGACATCTTCATCGTCCCCAAATCGGCATCCACGCAGTGCAGCCTTGAGCTGGCGGAATAAAAAGTAGTCGCTAGGGGCCAGAACTGTAGGGGATATGGTTGAGCTTCTCGAATCCGCACTCACGCAGGGCAGCTTGTGCAACTCTGACCTTGTGGACTTTGTCGACGTTGAAGTAGATCATGGGGCGTGACGTTTCTAGGCACCCAACGGCCAGAGACCTTCGTCATGGCCAAATTGTCGTGGGTGATGTTGATAACACTTCCATGTGATATTCCAAGTTCTCGCTCGATTTCTTCCAACTTCACCCGTCGATTTTCGAGGATCATCCTCTCCCCAAGGGCCACATTGTCCTCGTTGGTCACGTCTGATGGGTGTCCTGGACAGAGAGGTAATCTTCAAGGGACTCACGACCATGGCGTAACTCCCTATTCCAGGGAGCAATGGTTTCATAGGAAGGGGTGGTGTCGGTGTACACTGCAACCATGCGTTCATGGATCTCTTTTGCATTCTTGCCTTCCTTGGTCAAAAATTTGATCACTGCGTGGTGCTCAACCTTCTCCATTGTTGAAAAATTTGTGACTGACGATCTGCGATCAGCGACTGCTTCTTAAATATACGAGGCAGGAGCGTGTGGCTGCAGGTCCTGACTTGTCCTAACTTGTCCTAACACTCCCACAAACAGCCATCCCCCTTCCTCTGTTTTGACCTAACGATTCGCAAAACTTATTGACCGCCCCTCGTATATGTGGTATATTTATAATTTGTATCCTCACTTGTAAAAGGCAATTTACTTATGCCCCCAAATATGAGTGGTAAGCGAGTCGCTAAAATAGCTCTCCCGCTGATATCTGCTCCTCCTCCTCCTCTTGCTCTGCATTCAAGAGCGATCTCAAGACTTATCTATTCCTCTCCCTTTCACGCCTTTTGGTCAAGAACTTGCACACTGTGTTAGGTTTGTTTTAAAGGCTATCATATCCAAGCGTGTTATTTTCAGCATTCTTATCATTATTAACAATCATAATATTGACATCAATATTATGAGTTGTTTTCGTAGATTCATAATCCTCTCGCCAACTCCAGTAGCTTAACGGTTGACAAAGTTTACCACTGGACTTTTGGCCATCTTTTCTCTTCTATTTATCACACGTTCCCCATTATTTCATCCTCACTTCCCATTACTCTTCCACCTAGGCCAAAATTACCTCATTGGTTGGACTTTTTTCTCCTTTTTTTCATGGTTCAATCTAAATCCAAAACTTTCCGCCCCTTTACTCATTTCGGTTTCTCTTCTTCATGGTATCGCTTTTACCCCCCCGCCCACAATATGACATTTCTCAAGATCACTGAAAGTGAAGGTCACTTAAGCAGGAGCGGCGGAAAACCACTTTCCTCCAATTACTCCAACCTTTCACCACCTTTCACCCGGAGGCAAATGTCCTGCGGAAGTTCAAATTCAGTTTAAGTGTGGTTGCCCTCTTGGGTGGTGCCGGATGGAGGCGCAACTCTCCCCAAGGATAATTTTTAGAAAAACAATTGAGGGCATCTCATGAATAATTCTATCAACAAATTTCGTAAAATGGTAAAGTTAGCCAAAGTGAAAATATGCGTTATGTGCATGAGACGAGTTGCCTGAAGAGGAGACCACTCCGTGCGGTAGACACCACCGGAAAGGAGCGCAACTCTCCTGGATTTTCTCTCGTTTGAAACAAAATGGTCGCCTTGAAGGGATCACTTGAGGGAACGCGTCCACAAAAAGGCTTCTCCGAGAATCGGCTCGAGCAAGCGGGGCGCAGCGCCCAATGTTTAATCCAAATGTATGATTCCTTCTTTGACCCAGCAAGGGCACCTATGAATAAGGGGGAGGGGCCCCTCGGCAAACTTGCGTGCCATTCGGGCCCCAAGCCTCTCAAGTACTCTTCATTTACGATAGCTCGAATTAAATACCTTTATCTCATTTTCACTTCGTGTAACTTCACCAGTTCCTTTTGTACCATATTTGCCTCGTAAGATGGGTGTTGCAAGAGTAATTACAACAGAAACCTGGAGGAACGGCACGCCCTACCGGCCCCACTGCCTGCAAGAGGACCTGGAGCTATATAAGATTCAACGCATTTTTCACTAACATTCTGCGTGTTACCGCTTCGTTGCTCTTGCTCTTTAAATGAGGGAAGTAGGGGACTTGTTCCTGTGATTTATAATGCATCCTCTCGGACACAATATTTAGGGTTAACAATATTTGCTACAGCTGACTTTGACAGATAGTATTTTCACACTTTTTTATCTTCAGTGAATATTTTTAACATCAGCCCTTAATTTATTCCCTAAATTAAAATAATCTAAAGGGCAAAGAGGCGAAAGGAGGTTAAGAATGAAGAGAGTTGAGAGGAGAGGGAGCGAAAGCGGATAAAGTTGAATTCGCCAAGGAGGAGAAGCTGAGTTTTTTTTGACGCCTCCAATACAAAGAGGAACAAAACAAAATATAATAAAAAGAGACAAAAGGCGGCAGGGAGACAGAGAGACAAAGATGGATAGACAGGTTCGGAGTAAACGCATAGAATAGAAATCTATCCAATTCTTTTCGTCCTTTTAAGAACTCTTCGTGAAGTAGATCAGTTGTCTAATAATGCCACTACATTAACCGTACCAATTTGTCTTGGATTTTATTCCATATATATATATATATATATATATATATATATATATATATATATATATAAGAGAAAGAGAAATTGGACACGAATGGGCAATGAGACAATAAACAAGAGGTTTTTTTAGAGGTAAGAGAGAGGGACATTAGAAGAATCCAGAATCAAAGAGAGCAAAGGGCGGCACAATGAAGGCAATCTTTTACCGAGAAGACAGAAATAATCCTAAGGGAAAAGAAATTTTTATACCACATCCTCTTACCCACTCACAATTTTAAGGCTCATTTTCCATGTCACATACAAAAAAAAAGAGCAAATACAAGTTCTGTGGGTGGTAACAACCACCACAGGGCTTTCGCCATATTCATTTTCTGCCTTTCAAAACAATTTTGAAGACAGAAAGAAAGGTGCAGAAACCTTGTATTGCAGACTATATAACAATATAGTACAAGAAAGAGAAATTGGACGCGAATGAGCAATGAGACAAGAAACAGGAGTTTTTTAGAGGTAAGAGAAAGGGACATTAGAAGAGGACTAGAATCAAAGAGAGCAGAGGGCGGCACAATGAAGGCAATCCTTTACCCAAAAGACAGAAATAACGCTAAGAGGGAATAGTTCTATTGCTGATGCTTAAATGAGCGCAAATTCGGGTATGTAGGGTGCGCTGCATCGATCCTAAATACACCTCGGAATTACATCTCGAGCAGGTGAATTCATATATGACGGAGGATCCAAGCAGCGTTGGTATTTTGTCTTTAATGTTGAAAAGATGTTGTTCTCTGCGTGTGTTCTAAAAAATTAATATAAAATGTGTTGCAGGAAATTATTTTTTAAGAAATGGTGAGAATTTAGCCCAGAGAAGTGAATGGGTCATATATATATATATATATGTATATATATATATATATATATATATATATATATATATATATATATATATATATATATATATATATATGCGTGTGTGTGTAAAATAGTGAAAAAGAGAGAAAGAGATCACTCCAATAATGAATGTACAGTGTATTGAGGAGCAATCTTGGAAAATCATCGCTAAAACAGATGTTAAAGGTCAAGCTCAAGGTTAAGGTCACGAACACGTGAAGTTGGTCACGCAGTTCAATGGCTTTAAACCCTTACATATAATCCTGTCTAACAAACGGCGTTTCTCTTTGGATTTATTAATATGGTTCATTTAAAACGGAGTAGCGAAAATCAACATGAGCATCTTCATCAGGAAGATCTTGAACATGTTCATAATGTGGTGAAGTTAGAAGATGATAAATTTCTGATAAGTATAGAACTTGAGTGGCAAAATATAATACCGAGAGGATAAGAACATTTTATAATTTAAAGAATTATAATTGATGGAATCCATTAGAAACTGTATACCTACGCCGTGTTAGAAATACAATGCATGTAAGAGTACCCTTAATGGTGTAGGATTGGGGTAACGAGCACAATCAACCGCTTCTTCCCCCTGTTAGCTTTCCTTCCACTAAATTTTAGAAAAAGAGGGGAGTTGTTGCAAAAAGTACCCCAGAAGAACTTGCGAACTATATCGAAGTACCGACTTAACCCGAGAAAAGGCGTAGCAAAGATGAAGGCCATCCCGGCAGGCTCCTCTACCCCTAATAATATACGGGTATAGAAATATAGAAACGACCTGAGCATGTTGACAACAAAGCATAACCCGGAATTTTAATAGTAAAGCTGAAATAATGCTAGGATTATGATAAATAGTATTCGGTCAGCTAGCAATAGTTGAACTCATCATTTATATTGCTGTTTACTGCCACAACACGAAGTACGTTTCAGTATTCCACTAATTTGAAGCTGAAAAAGTTTCCTGCTCATACTAGTCCGAAACAGTGGCTACTTTAACTTTCCACACGCGATTCAGAGTCCTTTTTTTGATCAATATTCTCGAAACCTCGAAAAATCTTGAACACTTCTATCATTATAAAAAGCAGAGGTGTAAAACCAAAACGACAAAAGGTACTCGGCAAAGATGAAAAATTAAGGAATAAGGAAAAAAATGTCTTAATTTAGGGGTTGGGCTTTTGAATTTGATGGTTAGGAAATAGAAATGGATTTCACTAGTATTATTTTCGATGTTTCTCAGTGCCAATTTTTCATACTTGTAATCAATTCCGAAGCTAGTTTTAAGGTTTTAACGTAGTAGTCGACTGTTATTTTTCGTATGTTCCTATGGTTTCAGATGTTGCTACAATATTATTATTATTGAACTGATCTGATTCAAAAAGGAACCACACGCTAGTTTTTTTAAAAAACGAAAGAACAAACCCAAGAAAAATATGATTGAGTAGAAAGCTGAATACTAAATTTCGAGGACATCTAATTAAAAGGGACAAGTGGTACATGCTACTTGACCTCACAAAACCAATTTGCTGCGTTTCATATCCACAGATTAATGATAGGAAGAAAGAATACCCACGAGTATACCCAAGAATGAACTCTAAACCTTCCTCAAGACTCTATCCGGCAGGTTATCCAAGCACCTGAGGTACCCACCTCGCCACATAAGCCCTTTGTTGCCTATATCTTTCTTGAAACACAACGAACATAGGTTTATTTAGACGAAATACGCCCACCCACGGTTGTTTAATCTTACAAAACAAGCTCTATGAACAACCTTATGCTAATAAGTTCTCAATGACTCAAGGAATACAACTTTTCCAGTTCTGTCTTCCTCACGGAAGGCTGCTCATCATAAGAGATAGATCATGAAATAAAAGCAGCCTCGGGAGATAGGCCTAACGTGTTTTGGTGGGCGCCCATATCCGCCGCGGAAATCCACGCCCTTCAAAGTTAACCCCAATCTATTCACCTTACTTCAGCCCACGCCCATAACCTCCTTGACAAGGATGGGTGGAGGAAGTGGGTGACTAGGCATTACAGGTTTTCTTCGCTGATGGATGTTATTCAAGGATCATGATGTATCCTTTCTTCAGCCATGCTTCTTTTTCTGAAACGGTAGGTTTGCACACAGATAAATTCCCAGACTCACATGGGTAAGGGTAAGATACATATTTTCTCATTAAATCCCTATTGCATTTGAAAGATAAGATACAAACTTAGAATAAAAGAAAAAATACTGCATGTTGCATTCCACAGGGCGCCACGCTACCGCCCAAATTGTTTGTGATTAAATTTAGCTTCAATGAAGCGAATATGTGACAGAATAGCAGTGGTGTTCTCATTTAATTATCACCATCAATCAAGAGGATAATATGCCTTTATCCAGCATTTAGCTCCACCCAGTAGCCTTACACTTAGAGAGGTCTGTTGTATAAAGGAGGGGGAAGATTTTAACCCCATCAAACTTATATTTATAAAAAAATAATGGTTCCTTTGTAATAAAACGAGATTAATTCCAGTTGTTTTTATTCGCGTGAGGAAAGAAATTCAAAATTAGACCATGTCGCAAAGAATTTTACTGGGTGGAATCTAAGAAAGTTTCATTTCAACTTTGCTTCATTTACCCAACTTTTACATACAATTGTTATATTCACAAGGTAAATCAAGTTCGCACTTCTAAGGCATTCAACTCCCTGTACAAATTTCTTTAGAGAACTTGAGACATATACTTCATTGCCAGATTGTTTAGGATGTTTCCTAATTACATTTGTCCATTCTTTGGCCTGTTCCAAACATTTCCCCACTACTATAGTTTAAATGACACATTTTGGACACCAATGTGCTATAAGTATACAAGAGGAGCTTGTGCTTCTCGTGTGGCCTACGCTCTATCTGTCTCTAGCAACGTGGTTTTGTCTTAAAAGAATGTAAAAGATTTCCAGTACATATCTCCAAATAATTTACTATCGGTCTAGCTTTTTTTCATATCCATCCTTATTTTCTAGGACTAAAGGCAGAAAAAAACTTTTATTTGAATTCTTTTGATATACAGAAAAAAAAACAATCTATATTTGCTTTTATATACGAAAAAACAAACAGCCATGCCTTAATTTTAATACATTTTCTTAACTTTACGATTTGTAATTATTTTTGTTTTTAAAAATTCTAAAACATTCGATAATCATATTTATTTTTTAGGAACTCTTAGAAAGAACTTTGATAAAAGCTTCAAATATACGAACAAGGTCTGCTGACCAAAAAGTCGCGTGCCCTCACTTATTCTGATTTATGTTCTTACGACTTTGAAAACTTTCAATAATTCTCGGAGTAACCTTGGGAGGACCTTGACAATTCTTTCATTCGAAAGAGAATGTAAAACAATAAAAGGGTTGCAAATTTTGTTAGAATCGTCTGAATAGTTATGATATTATTGCCCCGAAAAACTAATTCCCTGGCTAAACTTGGGTGACTTTAGCAATCATATTATTTGAAAGGGAATGTAAAACAATATAAGGGTTTACAATTTCTTTAGAATCGGCCGAATAGTTACAGTTTTATTACTAAAATAATAAAAAAAGCAAAACGTGGACCCACCGACTAACCGACATAGTGCGATGCAGAGTCGTCCGCGACTAAAAAATCACAACTTTCTAAAAGTTTATTAAAAAGAAGAACTAAATTATATTAAAACCAGGGAACGGCTTCGCGGGGAGCTTGCGCTTCGCTACTAAGATTAAAATTTAAAATCAAAATTTTCTGAACTTCACCAATTATAATAATTTTTAAAATGATCTCTAAACTAAATTTACCCCTTTCAAAATATCACGTTGCTAAAATATATAGTTATAGAAGATATAAAAAAGTAAATTTTCTGAACTTCACCATTTCTAATTCTTTGGGTTTTTGATATTCTAAAAGAATTATTAGAAATAACTTTGATAAAAATACATAAGTCATAACCAAAATAAGATGAAATTATTATTCAAATACTTAAAAAAGCCCCCGTCTTAAATTATAGATTTAGTGATATATATATTTTTAATTAAAATGGCGGGCCTCAACTTTTTGTCACACCTCATTTATAGAATTGGAAAGGAAAAAATGGTCACACCATAATTGCATAGTCTAGAATAGTATAGCATAGCACATAACAGCAAAGTACAACAGCATATTATCGCATAGTGGTGCTTATCATATTATAGAATAGTATAACATGGGATAGTACATTATATCATAACATAGTATAGTATAGCATAGAATAAATAGTATATTAAAGTAATATATAGTATAGTATCTCGTGTCATAGTATAGACTAGCCTAGATTGCCTAACATAGTAAATCCTGCCTAGCCTAGCATAGTATAGTATATCATAGGGTCGTGGTATGACATTACATTATATCAATACCATATTATATCTATGGGGAAGGTACCAATAACTTAATGGCGATGCGACAAGGGACGGAACGCCACGAGTTTCGACGCGCAGAACAGCGAGAAAGAGTGCAACGAGGTTAGGTAAAATTTGGGCAATGGCAAAGCTCAAGGTTATTTAAAGAGGCATGTACAAAATATAATTTTATTTACATAAAAATAAGAGAAATTAATAAGCAAAATTAAATTGGTAAATAAGGGGGGAATTGCAGAGTTATGCGTCAGACTCTGAAGTTAAAAATTAATGTATTACAGAAGGAGACTATTCAAATGGGGAGGATTGACTCAATTGGGTTGATGAGGGGGGGAGAGGGGTTGGCTTGCGGAGGATTCCGGGTGAGACGTCAGGCTAAGGCTTCACGGATGTCTTCTGCAGGCAATAAACGTGGAGCGAGGGCACTCAGAGTTTCTGAGCGGGAAGTTGACGTGATGACGGTTCTCCAAAAGGAGGGGGAGCGGTAACGTCCGGTCTAGGGAAGAGTATTTCGGCCACCCGAAAACGAGGGGCGAACGAGGAGGGCTTCAACAGGAGTTGATGAGTGAAGTCGGAAAAATCGCTTGGTAGCGATCGTCAAATGGAATTACCTCACTGGCGGGGGCTAATTCCAACACACAAATAGTTCAGCCGTCACTTTGCTTTGTTGTTAGCACCTGACTTGGAACTAGGGGAATCTTCTTGGCTCCGGGCGAGACTCCTCAACACTCCTCAACTCTGTGTCTCGCACATGGAAGACGAGCCCTATATATATCCGAGGCTCCCCTCGCGGAGGGGGGGGGGGCAGCGCTACTCTCGAATGACCTCGAATCTTCACGCCGAGGTGATTCTAACCCGCGTAAAGGTGGTTCGTGGTGGACGTGGTTCGAGGCTACCGCTTGTGGATGGGGGAGGGGGGGGTGGACGCTTACCAATTTAAGCCTAACCAAATTCTAGAATCTTCTCCAGCGCAAGGACTTCACTTCCGTGCTGGAAAAGAAATTCCACGTGGAATTCCCACACACATAGTATAGATCAGCATAGTATAACAGAGTAGGTTATGCCATAGCATAGCCTACCATAATGTGGCCTAGCCTAGCTTAATATAATCAAGTCTAGCCTATGATTCTCTATAATAGTAGAACTTACCATACCATACTCTAGCGTAGCTAGCATAGTTTAGCGTAGTATCAGCTATCTTAGCCTAGAAAGCATAGTAAAGCCTAGCCTAACAAAAATTAGCCTAACATAGCTTATTACAGCCTAGCATATATAGGAGTGTATAACTTACCATAGTATAGCTTATCATAGTATAGCCTAGCATAAAATAGTATAGTATAGCCTAACCTAGTATAGTTTAGAATAGTTTAACATAGTATTGCTTATCCTATTCTCGTATAGCATAGGCTAGCCTAGCATACTATAGCCTATCTAACATAACCTACCGTAACCTAATCTAGCTTAGTATTGTATAGTATAAGCATAGTATAACCTAGCCTAGCATAGTATAAACAGGTCTAGCATAGTATAGCCTAGCTTAGCATAGTATATCCTAACCTATTCTAGCATGGTATATCTTGGCAAGGCACACTCAGCCATAGTCTAGCTTAACCTAACCTAGCCTATGCTAGCTTAGTATAGTACACTATAATCTCGCCTAGTCTAGCGTAGTATAGTCCATCATAGCTTTGCATAGCATAGCATACCCTTGTGTAGCACAGCCTACTATATCATAGCATAGAATTGCCTAGAATAGAATAGTACCCTAGCCTAGTATAGACTTGCATATATAGCCTAACATAGTATATATTAGAATATCCTAGCTTAGTATAGTATACCTGAGCCTATCAAAGTGTATCCTAGCCTAGCTTAGCCTGCCTAGCAGAGTATAGCCTAGCCTAGCTTAGCGAGCCTACAATTGTATATTAAAACTTAGTCTAGCCTAGCTTAGCTTACCCTAGTGTAGTATAGCCTATCTTATTATAGCATAGCTTAGCCTAGTTCCCTGGAGCTAAGCTTAGTATATTTAATCCTATCCTATCCTATCATAATTAGAATATTCTAGCCTAGACTAGCATAGCCTAGTATAATATATAATAGCCTACCTTACCTTACCCTAGCCTAGTTAGTATAGTATATCATAGCATTTCCTAGCTTAGACCAGACTATTAGATCTTAGCCTAGGCTTGCAGGGCATGCATAAAATAGCCTTGCTTATCCTAGCCTGGTATAACGAAGACTAGCCTAGTGTAGCATAGCTTAGTATATCATAGCATAACCTATCATATCATAGCTTGGCCTAGCCTAGTATAGCCTTTCATGCCCTGCCTAGCCTAGTTTAGCTTAGTCTAGCCTAGCATTGCATAACCTAGCCTAGCATTAACTATCCTAGACATGTATAGCCTATACTATACTATTATACCTTAGTCAAGCATAGATTATTATTGTCTATCCTAACATATGTACTATATGCTACCCTATCATAGCATATTATAGCCTAAATCAGCATAGTATATTTTACCCTTGAACATTAAATCTTAGCATAGTTTAGCATAGTATAGTCTATCCTATAATATCCTAGCATAGCATAGCCTATTCTAGGTTTGTCTAGTCTAGCAGAGCATCGGACGAATGGTTATGATGTTATTGCCAAAACAAAATAATTCCTTAGATAATAAACTTGATAAGACTTTAGAAAATTATATCATTCGAAAGAGAAAGTAAAACAACATAAGTGTTTTAAATTTCGTTAGAATCGGCCGAAACGTTATGATGTCACTTCCTAAACAAAATAATTCCCGGGCTAACCTTAAGAGGACTTTGGCAATTATAGCATTCGAAAGATAATGTAAAATAACCTGAGGTTTTTAAATTTCGTTAGAATCGACCGAATAGTTACAATATTATTACAAAAACAAAACAAAAAAGCAAAACCGGGACCAACCGACCGACCGACATAGGGAGATGTAGAGTCTCTCGCAACCTCACTCGCACGGAACGAAAACCAGCCTTGTTTTTCTAACTGTAAAGAAAATCTGAGAAAATGTATCTAGGTGACTCACAAATTAAAATTCAGACTGTACCCCAAAATGTTCATTTCTTAAATCGTGTTATGGACAATTACTCATATTCTTTATTTATTTGGCGTAATATCTCGTCTCCCTTCTGTCGTTATCACAACCAGCATCCTTTTATGTTAATCCTATTTCACCACATCCGTATCAACTTCCTGGTCCTGTTTCTGCCATACTCCAAAAACGATCCCAGGAGTGTAGATTGTATTATTTTTCTTTCAAATAAAGGGATGAAATAGAAGTATATCTAACAGAAAAAGATGTTTTTAAAGAAAGTGATGGAGGCAGGACAAGTGAAAATTGTACTTAGCCCGAAATTACGCCAGACACTACTGGCCGAGAGAGAGGTTGATTTTCTCTCCTGAAGCTGCGCAGTGTGGAGTCGAGAGAAGTGAATGGAATTCTTAACTCCATTTACGCCGTCAGTCATGTCAGAAATAGGCTCCCATAACACGATTTTGAAGCGGCAACTTATCATCTCTTAAATCTCGCTAACTGTAAATCAAATAACAGGCATTTTTATCGCGAAGAAAACCCACATTTCTAAGTCTTTTTCGGGCATTTGATGAAAAAGAAGTTTGTGAATCGATTTAAGCTTGGTATTTTAGGTATGCTAAGGCAAATGACACAAATTTCATCAGGAAAACTCACTGTCCCTGTTGAGTCCGTAATTACCCCTGCGTGGTTCTCAAAAGAATGAAACGCCAAAATAACTCGGTAAGGAACGTACACTCTCTCTCTCTCTCTCTCTCTCCCGATACCTTTTGATGTTAATATCAATATTTTATTAAAAAAAAATAGGTAAAAATTAAACATGAATCTTTGGAAGATAGTAGTAAAACAAGTGAAGGTGAAAATGCATGGAAGGTGCATAGAATCGAGTAGTCCAAAAGGAAATTATGCGGTCTCTCTCGAGGGAGTGATAGGTGTGTTTATCTGGAAAGGGACTCTTTCCTTATCAGGCGACATTTTTTTGCGTGTAGAATTGTGTGTTATTTGAATTAGGAAATTCGCCGCTATAGACACTGTTCCATAGCGTGGAGCTGAAACTTCATTTTGGCACATTTAGTTGCAATATTTAGCGGTAAAATCACCACCCATCACAATAACACAAGCTCGCGACCTCTATTTACAATATTTCGCAAGGGGCTCTAATTCAATGTAACAAGACCATTGTCCAATTATAGTTTACCAATTAATCAAATTCATAAAAGCTTGTGCAAATCTTTCTGTTGTTGAATTAGCCGCTGCAATAAATATAATATTTTTTAATAATAATAAAGAAGAAGAAGAAGAAGAAGAAATAGTATTAATAACAAACAAGAACAATTACCGCTTAACTCATCTCACAGAGAAGCATTCCAAGGCCAACTCGTTGCCCACCCTACCGAAATCTTCAGACAACAACCCGACCCATGAACGCGTGTGAAGAGCACATAAAAACCCACATATGGGAGTGTTTCGTCAGGGCAACGTCGAAATGCTGAAAGGGCCTCCGACCTCACTTCCGGAGAGAGACCCGATCGTGAAAGGGGTTTCGCCATTTGTCGCGAGATGGCACCGCGATACAAAGAGGCCGAGAGGGAATGGGTTTGTAATAGTACCTGTTTGGTCATTAATGTCAGAAGCGTTTGTCAATGGAATGTCGATGCAAGGTCGACATTGGAGGACGCTTTAAGGTTGGTAGCATCGGAAATTAAAGTCCTCATTACAGTGAGGCTATTTTGTTGAATGTTTCGGATACAAAACTGTTCTTGTTAAGTTCGATAATCCCACCATAAACTCTTTAGCGAGTTTATGTATTAAATAAAATATTTATTCCAACCGAGACGTGTGCCCAAATGGCACGGGCAGCGAATGGTAATATTTTAGTACCTTCCATAAAAAATATCCAAGAGAACAGGAACTAAAAGTACGCTAAGCGAGCAAAAAGAGCAGCAATCAAGAGGGGCGCTTTTGAAAAGAGAAAACCCAACGATTGCATTGTCCACTGGAGATTTTAGAAAGGGGTTTGTAAGAAAAGTTTTACAATTAAAGATAGCAAAAGTAGGTAGTAGATACAGACCCAGTAGACAAAAGTGAAGACTACTGTGCGTCCTGGGACCTGTAAGGCCATATAATGGCAGGACAATAAGCACGTCCAGAGAATAAAGTTGGGTTAGGGGGGAGGAGTCACCGAACTGCCCAAAATTTGGTTCTAATATCACTTCTTGCGGTAGAGAAGGTAGACAATTAGTGCAATCCAAGTACTTACAATGATAAATCTAATGGAAAAGAACTAAGGATAGCAAGAACAGCTACAGTAAGCCCCTGGTGATAGCTCCAAGGACTGAAAATGACCGTTTAAAAAAACCTACAAACAAGCCATCCGCCGGCAGCAAACGCTTAAGTTCGTATCTTGAAGTATATAGGTTTCTCGTGCCAAGTTATTCATAAGAAAGGTTAAGTTGGGTATTAGTAACTAACCAGATAACAAGGTCTGCTGAGCAAAAGTTGCGTGCTATCACTTATTCTGATTTTTGACCTTACGACCTTCAAAACTTTCAATTGTCTCAGACTAACCTTGGGAGGACCTTGACAATTATATCATTCGAAAGATAATATAAAACAACATGTAGGTTTCAAATTTCGTTAGAATCGGCTGAATAGTTATGATGTTATTGCCAAATAATTCCCCGGCTAACCTTGAGAGAAATTCGACATTTATATCATTGGAAAGAGAATGTAAAATGACATAAGAGGTTTAAATTTCTTTATAATCGGCCGAATAGTTACAATTGTATTACTAAAACAATAAAAAAAAGCAAAACGGGGCCCACCGAAATAATCGCCCGCGACTAGACTCGCGCGCGCGACTAAAAAAAAAGAATAGAAATTTCGGCCAGAACGAGAGAAGATTCTTCCGCCAATCTCAAAGACACCGAAAGGTCAGAATTGCCGAGAGCAAACGTTGCCTTCACAGTCGAGCGATCGCCAAAATGGCAGAGAAACGCGATTAACTTCCGTTAATCGGAAAACACAAAAAATAATACGAAATTCAGTTAATTACACTTTATGGTAGATAAAATGATAGAAAGGTAAGTGGGAAAGGGAAAAGAAATACATGATGATTAAAGCTAAACGAAAGTAAGCGAGTATGCGATTGAGGAGGAAATAAATACGAAAAATCTAGAGAAGGGCAAAAGACAAGAGGCAATGACAATTACAGAAGTCAACACCTATTCGCTTGAAACAGACCATCAATTCTGAAAGATCCCGTTACGGGGTGTCAGCTATAATATCTGGATAATTTCTTGCCCTACCTGCCCCAATGGCCAAGTTATAGAAAATTACAAGCTTCTAGTTCCCAGCGGCAGAAGTAGTGTCCTGTTCATTTATTCTAGCTTTGTACTACCCATCATTTTCACTTCCCCTAACTCATATGCTCTCGTTGCTCTTCGCTTTTCAGTGAAATAATATTAAGTTAGGGGTCTGTGATGGGAGGGGGAGGTATTTGGTAAATTAAGGAAAATATTCGTACAAAGATCTGGAAAGAAATTTGTGAAGATAGAGAAGGTAAAAGGCGTGGAAGATATACAGCCGTAGATTTTCCTGCAGGGACTAAGACTAAGAGGGGGCACGCAATCTTCGAGATCTCAGCTACATCATCCGAAGAGTCACTACTCATAACTACAAACTTGATACCATTTGTAAGTCGTTTACAAATTATATTTTTGAAGCGCGAAAACGAGAGTTGTTGAGTTTATAAAAAGTGCTGGTAGAGTAAAGTAAAGGGAAAATTTGGGCAACATACATATGAGTAAACAAGTTACATTAAGCACAAAGAATTGTGAAGGAGAGCCACTCTTCAGTTCATTTAAATATACAGGGTGTTCGGGCTAAATTTGACAGTTTGCATAACAGAAACCCCCCGCAATATCTCAGCCCCAAATAAATGTACTTTAAAAATTCAAAAATATCAAATCAATTATGGCTTGGAGATAACAGTTTACTCATAGGAACCGCCCTTAACTTCCACCATGGCCTCAAGACAGCTCCGAATCTCGGTGTATGCGTTCCTCACTGTGTTCCTTGGAAAATCTTCGAACAACTTCTTGATCTTGGCCACCACCTCCTTCTTGATGTTACAGGCACAAAGGCTGGTGACCATCATGGCAATTGCCGTACGCTGTTGGCCGTACAAAGTGTTGAAGACTTATCGGGTAAGTTCGGGCTCGTCATGTGAGTCATTTCCTCCTTCAGTCTCGAAACCATTGACTGGCGGGCGGCTGTGGAGAGAGAAGGAAAGCCTTGGGTGGGAGCATAGGACCTCAAGTCCTTTGGTACTCTCCTCCTTTCGGGAGACAGCTTTACAAGTCTCTAGGCCTAATGATCACCTTTGTGGTGTTTGAATCATGTGAGTTTAACGACTCGGTGGAAGCGCTTGGCCGTTTTTCCTTATCAAAGCTGAGTGTGGACGCTTTGTGCCGCCAGCTCTAACAAGGAAGTGCTCGGGGTGGGTAGAACCCGCAGAAGGGTTCTGAATGGACGCGGAAAAAACGGTGCTCTTAGGTCTTGATAGGTCAGGAGCAGATGGTGTCTTTTTAACATTGAGCATAAGACGACACCCCAGCCATCGCCAGGCGCGCCAGGACCAAGTCCATAGACTTGCGAAATGAGAGCCGCTCCTGGGCCTGAATGGCCAGGATTTCCTTTACAAGGAGATAGGCACCACATTGCTTCGAAGAAGCGGAGTACAGCTCTCCAAAATTGACACACTTGGTCACACACGATTTGGACTTATCGTATGGGCCTTGGAGCAACTTACACAGACTACGGATAACCGCGACTTTGCACCTCTACAGGAGCAATTCATATGGCCGAAGCGGTGGAAGTAGTAGCACCTCCACAAAAGTGACACGAATGCATTCATGCGATAGCGATACCAACTAGCATTCACAGACCGAGGGAGCCCTTCACATTTAAATATGACGAACAGTGCAGGGGTGGGTCTCGAGGCTCCTCCCTATTTACTCATCACACGTTCGATTTTAAACGCTTCATAGTCGGACAGCTCTAAAGTGATGTCATCTATGGAGTAGTCTACTAGTTTCTCCCTATAAACCACTCCTTTCCCGAAGTTCATGGTAGAGTGCGACGTTACACCAACTGGCTTGCCATTAAGTCCGTGCCACTGTCTGAAGGACACTAATCATGGTCGCCTTAGAGGGATCTGACGCATTCGCCAGAGGGCTACCGTCCCAGAAACGGGTCACTTTCGGCTCTCTACCAATAATGCTAGCAAGTACTCTCCTCTGATGGATCATGTTGCCCTTGGCTAACATGCTGCCATCATTGGAGTGAATAATGAGAAAGCGTTTGAAGCTAGTGGGCTCGAAAACTCCAGGTAACCTCTGAAAGAGAGGCCCCGACATAATGGAGGTACTTTAAATTTTGGTCTTAGTTAGGGACTCTCCGCCTGTGGGAGGACCGGGGACGGACGTGCCGATCTTGCCTTGGTCGCTTACCAAAATGGCAGCGGACCCGTCCGTCCACGTGGCTCCCACGGAGTGAAACGAGCCCCTATTTTTTTGTGTGTTACGATTCTTTTCTTTTTAGGAGAGGAGGGTGGGGAATGAATCCTCTGTTGTCCACCGCCGAAACAAGCTCCTAGGCCAGATGGACCGGCCCAGCAAGATACCTTTTTGAAATAGAGAAGGTCTTGGCTGTCACAGAGCACCATCAGGGTAAGGAGACCCTTCCTCTCCTTGTGAAGTCTCGGGGACCTGAGCCGCCTAAGGAGGAGCTTGCACAGGGTGGAGGACTCGCGTCTCGTGCTTGGCACCGAGCCCGGGTTCGACCCCATGAAAGATCCTACCGTTTGTGGCTGGGTCACCTCAGGGACCATGTCCATCTCTGGTAGCCTCCATGTGGCCATCCCACCCCTCCAAGGCATCCTGGATCCCATTCGAGGTTCCTATTTTTTTGTCTAATGCCTCCCACCCGGCATCCGTCGCGAAAGAGAGGGGGCAGGTACCATGACCCCCTGTAAACTTGTCATGCATGCAAGCATAACATTAGGGGGCACAAGCCCTCGCTTCCCTAAAGGGGTTGGCCTTATATAGCCGCTTCCACTGGGAGTGGTCAATATTAGGCCACCTGATTACTCTCTTGGCAGCCCCTTGGTACAACAAAGGAGGGACTGTCGCTGTAGAAGAGGAGCCGCCCAAGGGCGCCTCCATATAAAGGTGTGAGGGAGAGTCCCCTGCGCCCGTAGATATAGGAGAGGTGTAACCCTCCTCTCCGGAAAAAGGAGTTGGAGGGTCCCCTGAGGAAGCACAGGGGAAGGGGACCTGCTTTTCCAGGGTGGAGCTACCCTAGGGCGGCTCTGACGGCTATAAAGGGAGAGTGGATAATGTTTGGGGTTTGGGGTTTTTTTTTTGGTTCACATCCTCGGACATGATGACTCTATTAATATCACGGGACGCAAACTCTAATCAACCCCCCCACGCAGTAGTCCCCTCTGCGATGAGTGAACACGTGGCCGGCAAACCCAGCTGCCACCATATCGGGCCACTCCTCCCGCCCAGTTGCCAGGCATACCTTCGTTATGGTGGTTCCACCTTGGGCTGGCCGTAAAATTGATAGACCGTGAAAGGAGAGAGAAAACGAATGTGAGGAAGGTGTGGGTAGGGGTGATGCAAGTTGTTAAAAACCCACCCACCCAAACCCGAGATCAGAGATGAGAGAACGTTGTCCCCTTCTCCTTCAGCCCCGATCCGGGATAGTTGGTTAAAAGGAAGCTGGTCGGCATCTACCCTGTGAAGTTAGATGTCGACCAGAGAAAGTTGTGGGAGAGGTTCTAAGGAAAGTCAGGAAGTAGGTTAAGAAGACAAAGTATCAGAAAGAAGGAGAATAGTCTAGGCTGCGACCGGACGGAGCGCTGATTCCCGTTAGCACGGCAGCCAAGAAAGCATTAGTAGTCTTAAAAAACTCAAAAAACACGTTTAGAGTTTTACCATGTAGTCTCCGAGTCTCTAGCATATAGAGACCCAGGTCTCGCAAATACATAGGTAGGATACTTTCTATTTCTAATAGATGGGATCTGTTTGGTAGCCTGGATTTTCATCCTTTCACAGGAAGCGATTCATTTTCGATATAAAGAGGACTAGAACTCTACTGTAGATTCTAAATGAGATCTTAACAATGCATTATAAAGTTGAATTTGCCTTCTATTTTAACTACTAAGCTGTGGGCTTTCTTCTTAACCTAAACTCACTTCTTGGAGAACTTCAAGTCTTTGCTATTCAGCGGTACTAAGTCATGCGCAAGGTTGAATGAGTCTAATTATGTGATTTTTAAGAGTATAATTGGACTCGATTAACGTACCATGTGCATTATTTTACAATTGACCGAGTCGAAAATCATTTTCAATACGTCAACCACCTAGCTCCTCAACATAGGTCAGCTCGAACTCTTTGCACGTCTTAAGCCCCAATATTACACCCCGGCACAGTTTACTGTCATCGAAAAACTCATTGATTCCCCTCACCAATCTTCATCAATTTAGACGATGAATGAAAGAGGGCCGAACACTGAACAATGAGGAAGACAGCTAGTAACCAAATTTAGCGAGACGCTAAAATTGCATCCCGTAGCTTACCGACTATTGAGGTTAGACTTGTGGGCCAGTAGTTTCTCGCTTGGATCTAGTCTCATTTTTCTTAATGGAGCCACGTCAGCCGATCCAAAGTTCAACGCCACTTCGCTGTTTTCGAGGGAGGCATTGAAGATCTACGCAAAGAGGGGAGCTACACACTTCTTAACCTCCAGTAACAGCCACGGCAAAAAGAACACTCGTTCTCAGTGACACGGACGCCTTTAGCTTTCCACCCCATGAGATAAAAGAGAAAGAAAAGAGAAAAGAAGAAAAATAGAACAAAGAAAAGGGAAAAACTAGGAAAAAAACGAGGAAAAGGAAAAAAGAAATGGAATACTAATTAAAATAGTATGTAAATATATGGCTAGCTTTGCAGAACTTGAATGCTGAGTTCGGGAATGTTTATATATCTAAACGTTTGCGGAAAACATTATTCAAAGAACAATGACGCTTAAAAGTACAAATTTAAACTTTGGCGAGTTATAGTAAAAAGGTAAAATGATTGTAGGAGGTCCTCCCACAGCTGGCAGGAAAGACCTCAACAGAAAAGTTAATCACTGTCCAGCGCATGAGAAGGGGAGAGAATCGGGAAGAGAAGTGTTATAAAAACAAATTCATCGTCATTTTTACATTAGTGGAGACACATATCCCAAAGGATTCTAGGTTAACTGCTCGACTGACAAGAGCCCACCTCCAAGTGCCTGACGGCCAAGTGCCTGACGAACAACTACCCGACTCACAAGGGCCCGACGAACAACTGCCCGCCCGAAAAATGCCAGATATTTATATATATATATATATATATATATATATATATATATATATATATATATATATATATATATATATATATATATATATATATAGAATATTTAGATATCTTTTGCTATCATTCCAAAACGAAAGTATCATAGCATATTTTCACTGCAATAGCCGTTTTACTCGTATCACGCTTTGAAAAATACAACCAATTTTTTGAAGTGAGAGGTATAAGGAGGGTGTGTGTGTATAAATCAGAGTCAGTCAACACAAACAAAATGTTAGGAAAGGTATGTTAAATGGATGATTTTTTTATGCATATAAATGTTTATCAACATAATGCGGACTGGAAGGAACCAAAAGTTCTTATGAAATGTAATGATTACTATAGCAGAAATATTTCAGAACCTGCAATGAGTCAAATATCGAAAGAAAAGAACATGAATTTAAGTGTAGGATTACTTCCTTTTAATCCAGCTACTCTGTGCTTGAATGCAAAAGGATATGTTCAAAGGTATTAAGATATTACATGCACGATCAGAAGATATAAGCAAGTTATACACGCTCCGCATCCCATACCGAGAGCCTCGCTTGACATGGCCATTCCAGATGAATACAAAAAAAACACATTATTATTATTATTCTGAGAACTACCAAAGCCTCCCTCCAGGGTGCAATTTTTTTTTTTTAAGAGCTCATCTGGCGACTGCTTACTTGGGCATTCCAGGGTGCAAAAACAACTGCTAAATTGATTCCACACAAAATACGAAAATGCTACTGAAGAGAGGCAAAGGCAGCCAGGAAAAAAGTGAAGGGCTAATAGTAAACCCAGATGAATAAGAAATATTAGGAGATGAGAAAAAGCTACTGTTTTAAGAATGCATTCACACGGGATTTAAAGAAAGAAATATCCCTTGAGTGTATAATCTTGTAAGAAGTTTTTTTTTACTTTACGATATTGGACCCAGTGATAACCGTATACTTTTGTTTTCTACTGAGAAAAATATGCAACTTTGGGGATGGTACATTCAAAGTAGTACCAGAATTATTTTACCAACTCTACTCCATTCACTGTTTAATCTATAATCGAATGATTCCTTTTTGTTTTTGAATTATTACCAAATAAATGTCAAGATATTCGTACCTATGAATAACTTTTCAGGCAACTTTGGGCTATTAACCTCAGGCAAAACCCAGCTACTATAATGATCGATTATGAACAAGCTGTAAAGAATGCAATTATCGAAATTTTTCCAAATGCAATTATTAAAGGGTGTTTTTATTTTCATCTCTCTCAGGCAGTTTATAGGAAGGTACAATCAGAGGGATTACAATCAAGATATCAGAGCGATACTAATTTTGCTCTAAGCATTCAAATAATATCAGCCTTGGCTTTTCTGTCATGAGACAATGTCGTAGAAGCATTTGAGCATTTACAAGCAAATTTGTGCCATGAAGCATATCCAATCATTGATTATTTTGAAGATGCTTATATTGGTAGAATACAACCGCGTAACAGAGGCAACACACTATTTCCTATATCTATGTGGAACATGCGATGATTTACTTTGAACAATTAATTCCTTGGAGGGATATCATAGCCATTTACAGACGAATATAACTTCAAGTCATCCAAATATCTGGCGTTTTCTTCAGGTACTGAAGACGGAACAACCAGTTAATGACACGATCATCAGGCAAATGCTGGCTGGACATCAGCCTTCTCACAATAAGAGAAAATATAAAGATTTAACAGAAAGAAGTGCAAATATTGTGTAGGATTATGAAAATCGTGAAGTGATGGATTTTTTTGGAGGAATAGCCCAGAACTCAAGGTTTTAATATTTTTTGTGTTTTTTTCCGAATTACATTATTTTTCAAGATAGTGATCAAGTATCTATAAATAATTCTAAAAATTTAAGTGTACACTATTGTTTTTTAGAAAATTTAATGTATCTTCTTTTATTTGTTAAAGTCTTACCTCTACTTCCGCAGATAAAACAAAATCTATTTTTTAACTTTTATTTTAGCTTTGGATTTATTTTTTTTGCTTATCTTACGCTATAGCCCCCGGAAGTAGGTCAAAATGTCGAAAGGACAAAATCTCGAAAGAACAAAAAGTCCGATTTATCTGTCTATCTTTCCCCCAAAGTTAATATGTAGTCAAATCTTAAATATACGATTACGATTATACAAAATATTTTTTGTCCTCTCTCTCTCTTTATATATATATATATATATATATATATATATATATATATATATATATATATATATAATGAAAATTAACCCACTTTGTGAGTTTTTCATTATATATATATATATATATATATATATATATATATATATATATATATATATATATATATATATATCTTGGCATACGGCCGAGTATGTATGTACGTTAGTTCCGTACATAAATAACTCCGTTCCTATTTTTTCTTTTTGTTTTGATTCTTTAACCAGGGAGGATTCGTAATATTAAATATCTATTGCCATATGCATCGTTTCGAGGATTTAATTAAACGAATAGGACAAAAATATACTACCAATGAGTACTACGCGATGGTTGACCTAAAGATTCACTTTAGTACGGAATGTTAACTAAGGAACATTAAATAAGTTGGAATCCTTTTACCTTTAAACTATGTGCGAGGCGTGCGTGGGTATGACCTTGAACGAGAATTTCGTTGAGGTGATGCGATGGCCTGCGTTGTCGCGGACGTGAGAATGAATCGGACGCACAGCTGTTCGTCTTGCTGCGCTAAAGATAATAACAGCTGCCTTCGAGGTAAGTGAGGAGGGGCGCGTGTCGATGCTTCTTGACTTAACGATATAACGAGGGAATAGTGGAGGGGAGATTATTCCAATCCTTGGATTACCTTTGTGGTCTTCTCGATGATGAGATTTGACCAAGAGGTGAATCCTTTCTCGATGGAACTTCACTTTGGTATTTCCTCAATGGTGAGGGTTATCTCTGGTTTTATTCGAAAATTGAGATAGGGGGTTTCTCTGACGAGATGAGTATGAGAGTGATTCTCTATGTGGATGGTATACTCTTCGATGTGACCAAAAGGAACAGCCTCGAGAAGAAATCTCCAGCTCAGTTCGACTTCTTCTTAACACCTTGGCTGCCGTTTGCCCCGCCGGCATCTCTCATGTTATCTGTCTCGCTGTAGCGCGTGAGATGCCGGCGGGTCACAATGCGTGTTTTACTTATGGATTTATTTCTCCTCGGCAACATGAGATATAATACTTTAAACGCCATTTGGGACCTCGGGAATATCTATTTTTTCCTGAGTGAAAATTTCATTGGCGTATCTGTAGATCCAGGAAAATAATAGACTTACTTAGAAAAGATGATTATTTAGTTTGAAGTACATTGGAAAAATACAAACAAATAAGGGTTTGAAGAATGTTGTACAACTTACAAGCAAATAAATTTTACCTTTGAATATTACAAATATAATCTAGAATAAACTTTTCAACAAAAAACTTTTTTAGAAAAAATATATTTGAAACATATTTCAAAATTAATATAAATTGGAAAAAAATGTAGAAAATTTCCTTTATTAGTTAATTTTACTTATAATAAAGTGAATGCAATTTACTTTTAGCCGCTTTTCCTAAAGCAATCTAAGCACATAGCTGGCCTATCTACACATTCGTTACAATAGGTGCATACCTTTTTGCATTTTTTCAATGCCTCATTTCTACCTACGTTCTTTGCTAATTCCGAGGAGCATCTTTTGCTAGTTCTTTTCTGTTTCTGGAGTCTCTGGTGTCATATTCTTCTAATGCGTGTTTGCGCGTATTGGAAGACTGTTGAAACTGGGGTGTATCTTCTACATGGCAGAGTGACTCAATAATAGCTAGTCGAAATTCAGCTATTTGCATGTTCTTGTTTGTCAGCTCCTTGTACATGATAAGTACATTGATAACAGCTGTATTTAGAAGAAATTCTAAGGCAATTTTGTGGTACCATCTGACTATTTTTCTAAGAGGTGAGAAGTAACTAGCCATTTGGTTAGAAATGTTAATTCTTTGTTTGGCAACATTATATGATATTATCATTTCTGGTTTAGTTATATCCTCACCGTTGCGATTTTTCTTTCCTGTAGTCGCCCTCCTCAAGTCATGTTTGGTTGACAGCATAAGAACTTTCCGTTTATCTTTCCATTGTGTTACAACGATTCCATCATTGCTTTCACGCCCTACAATTTTCCCTTTCTTTACTTTTAGTAGAATGCGTAGATTTTTCTGTTGGGTTACCTCGGTCTTAAGCATCCAATTTCCCACAGTATACAAAACTTGTATATGTGTATCCTTTTGGATCACATAGCTTGTATAGTTTCACCCCATATTTGTGTGCTTTTCCAAGATTATACTGCCTGAATATGAGACGACCACGCCAGGGAACCATGGTTTCATCTACTGCAATCAGTTCTCCAGAATTCTTAGCATTAGTGCAATTTCTTTCAAGTAATGAAAGTAAATTTCTAATTTTGAATAATCGATCATCAGGAGCAGAATTGTCATTATCTGCAAAATGTAAAATCCTCAATAATAGCTGAAATCTATTTCGTGGCATAATCGATGGAACAAACTCATTCTTGTAGGGTCTCTTTTTGCTTTAACAAACCGTAATTCTTGGATAAATTACTAGTCCCATGTACATAACAATAGACAAAAACTTCTTCATTTCTGCAACATTAGTATCTTTCCATTCTTTCATGCGTGATGCTCTTCGCATCTGATAATTCATAAGCACCTTATGAGCATTGATAATTGTCCAATGAACAATTAGATTATATATATCGTCTGTAAACATAACATTGAATATATCGATAGGCGTAACATTTTCTGACTGTAATACATTTATTGCAGAATTACTTTCAATGGTAGTGAACTGAATATTTTTTAGATATGTTCCATCTACCACGTGCCAAACATTTGACGGCAATGAAATATCATCAGGGTTATGAGAGTCGACTCTTTGGCTGGAGAGAGGCATTCGACATTCTTCATCTGAAATAGATGAGTCTGTAGATTCAGACTTTGTTTGTTTATACTCATCTGAACTGGAATTACCACTAAACATGGGATTATCATCAAGATCACTTTCAGAACTTTGATTACTTCCTTTAGATGAAGATCTATAAAAAGATTTACTTGAGAACATTTTTATATGGGTATTAGTTATTTTCGTTTATATTTTATAGATTTATCATCTGAAAAGAAGAGAAATATCAATTACTGTAAATTCTAATGTATCTATATATATTTGGGGGAAAAAATAAAATGTGAACGCCGCCGGGTCCCACGGCACATAGGAAATATCATATTACTTAAGTGCCGTGTGACCCACCGGTATCCTGAGTACGCACGCTTACTCAAACACAGTAATATATCATAATACAATCAAATATGTAAAAAAAAACTTTCACAAAGAAAGAATTAGCATATTTCCATTGGCACTAGAGTACAAAAAAAGCAAAAACTCCCTCTGGCAACCAACGTGTTAATTCTCGGATTGACTCCGGTGCTACTTAATGCCCTGACTGACTCCGGTACTCGTCTTCTCTCGATCGCTAACTCGATTCTCCTTCTTTTCTCCAGATTGACGTATATATACTTCAATTATCCCCTAGGGGGAGGGAAGGGGAGATGAGTGCCCACCTTGGAGCCTCTCTCCTAGGGAATCACTTTTGAGCGTGGTGACCCTTAGCCCTAATGGTCTCTTCTGGTTTTCATCAGAGAAAATGAAATTTCGTCTATTTGGCGGAACTAGACCTAAACATTAAGAGGGAACAGTGAGCCTGTTCATAGATTTTTATTCTGAAATCTCTCCCCCGCTCCTTTTTTATACTGACGGGCTACGAAATCAGCTGATTATAATGTTTCCTGACGAGTGATATTGAGGATTGTTGTGCCAGCGGGGCAAAAAGGGAGGGGGGGGTAAAGTATTGGCCCATATGCCACGTAGCTGTTGACGCTGTGTAACAGAACTAGCGTCTGTTTGGTTCTTGCGATATTGAGTTCCCCACAATATATATATATATATATATATATATATATATATATATATATATATATATATATATATATATATATATACAAACATTCCTTTTGGGAACAATAAGTTCATTTACGCATAGGCTATGTACAGTAAACACCACACACATACGTATGAATAATGAGTTACACAGAGAAAATTATAGACGGAACGTAGATTTGTGATGAAATGTAGATGCTGTGTTTGATTTTAGGATCATGTGGAGAATCTCTCCTACATTTACGAAAATTAAAATACAATACCCACAACTTTTCTGATACAAACAAGGTCTGCTGACCAAAAAGTCGCGTGCCCTCACTTATTCTGATTGATGTCCTTACGGCTTTGAAAACTTTCAATAATTCCCGGACTAACTTTGGGAGGATCTTGGGAATTCTATACTTCGAAAGAGAATGTAAACACCTTAAGGGTTTCAAATTTCGTCAGAATCAGCCAAATAGTTATGATATTATTGAAATAAAAACTAATTCCATTGCTAACCTTGTGTGACTTTGGCAATTATATCATTCGAAATATAATGTAAAGCAACATAAGGGTTTCAAATTTCGTTAGAATCTGCTGAATAGTTATGATGTTCTTTCAAAAAGAAAATAATTCCCTGGCTAACCTTGGGAGGACTTTGCCAATTGTATCATTCGAAAGAGAATGTAAAACAACTTAAGAGTTTCAAATTTTTTTATAATTGGCTGAATTGTTCCAATGTTATTAAAAAAAAAGCAAAACGTGAACCGACCGACATAGTGAGATGTAGAGCGCCCGCGACTAAAAAGTCACAACTTTCTAAAAGCTTATTACAAAGCAGAACTAAAGTATATTAAAACCAGGTAATGGCTTTGCCATTTTCCCATACGGGGAGGACGGGGGGGTTTGCGCTTCGCTACTAAGATTAAAATTTAAAATCTAAAAAAAGCAGCCATGGTTAAATTTTTATAAATTTTCTTAACTTCGCCAAATATAATAATTTTAAAAAGGAACTCTAAACTAAATTTCCCCCCTTCCAAGATATCACGTTGCTAAAAAATAGACTTACAGAAGAAGATATATAAAAATAAATTTTCTGAACTTCACCATTTGTAATTCTTTGGGTTTTAAAAAATTCCAAAAATTTCAATACTTATATTTATTTCTGAACTTCACCATTTTGTTTTATGATATTATAAAAGAAGTATTAGAAATAACTTTGATAAAAAACATAAGTCATAACCAAACTAAGACGAAATTATTATTCAAATACTCAAAAAAATCCCCTTCTTAAATTATAGAGTTAGTGGTGATGATGATATATTTTTTAATGAAAATGTAGAACTTTTTGTCACACCTCATTTATGGAATTGGAAAGGCAAAAAAATTGTCACACCCTAATTACTTAGTCTAGAATTGTATAGCATAGCACATTACAGCATAGTACAACATAGCATATTATTGCATAGAGCTGCTTATCATATTATAGCATAGTATAACATGGCATAATATATTATAGCATATCATAGTATAGTATAGCACAGCATAGAAAACATAGTATAGTAAAGTATAATATAGTATAGTATCTCCTATCATAGTATATCCTAGCATATCCTAGTATAGCCTAGTATTGTCTAGAATAGTATATCATTTCATACCATAGCCTAGTGTCGTGGAATGGCCAGACTCTATATTTATTTATACGTAGGTACTTTGGGGCTTGGGGCGAAGTAGGTTGAAGACCGATACTGAAAGGGAAAATTGTTATGAGTCCAGTGGGGATGGTTTATTATTAACTTTTCGGGGTCCTTTTAAACAAATATTTCAGATTGCAAGTTGGCCAAAGATTAACAGGTAGCTGGTACGCGCTGGGGTTAGAAAAGAAAGACAATGACGAAAATATAACTTTACTAACAACAAAAGGATATTTATATTTACATAGAAATTGGGTTTAAAGGGAATGGTCGCCCAGACGGGGTTAAAGGCCCACACGCGATCAAGTAGGTTACTTAAGGGGTTAAAGAGGTCAGATTCAGCTTGGTGATTTAAAGGGGGATTTTAAACTTGGGCGTTCACACAAATAATGGAGTAATTGGGTAAGCCAGATTCAAGATCAATCTGCAGGCGGCAACGGTTACGATTACCTTACGTGTTCGTTGCCAAAAAGGGGCCAGTTGGGGTACGGTGAATGCGATGGAAGAAGTTAGTTTACCTCTTGCTTCAGACGACGAGGCACTGGTCGTCTTTGAAGTTGGGAATCCTTGCCAGTCCTTGCCGATTGGCTGTAGCAGAGTTCACTGATGTCGAAGCTTGCCGATTGACTAAGGCAGAGTTCACGGATCGCTTTAGCCTTCAACTTGAATCGAAATCGCCGCTGGGGAGGAGGGGGGGCAAGCGCCATTTAGATCGTTCATTGGAGTAGGTGGAAGTCTAAGAGTACTGCTCTCTAAACTCAGCCGAAGCGTTATATAGGCCCCTGGTGAGGTGGCTCGAAACGCGTGCGTGAATTTGGGGAAAAGTCGGCGACTCCTTCTGGGGAAGGGGGAATCGTGATAACGTTCCTTGGAATGTCCAACGGATTTAAATCTTGGAGCGGAAAGCCGGAATGCTAGCGGAGAGTGGTCGTATGTGTGTGTGGGGGGGAGGGGGGCAGGGCGATGACATCGGTCCCTAGGAAAATACAGCTGGCGCGTGCGATAATGGCGTCGGCCGCCTCCTTGCCCTGGTTCAGCCATGCTTCTCAGCTCCTGCGGTGATCTCCGGATCTATGTGGGTACAGAAGGGCACGTGGCCGCCATTTGACCTCATTCTGATACACGTAGTATAGTCTTGAATAGTAGCCTGGCCAAACCTAGCAGCACTAGGATAGCCTACCATAGTATTTCATGAACTAACATAATAAAGCCTACCATAGGGTAGAATAGCCTAGATTGCCCAACATAGTAAATCCTGCCTAGCCTAGCATAGTATATCATAGTATCGTATAGCATAGCATACTATAAAAGATTAGATTATGTCATAGCATAGCCTACCATAGTATGGCCTAGCCTAGCATCGGTTAACCTGTTCTAGCCTAGCCTAGCTTAGTATAACCAAGTCTAGCCTATGTTTCCCTATAATAGTAGAACTTACCATACTATAATCTAGCGTAGCTAGCATATTATAGCGTAGCCTTACATAGTATAGTTTAGCCTGGCATAGTATGACTTAGTCTAGCCTAGCAGAAATTGTATAGTATGGCCTATCTTAGCCTAGAAACTATAGGAAAGCATAGCCTAACAAAAACTAGTCTAGTATAGCCTAGTACAGCCTAGAAATATAGGATAGTAAAGATTACCATAGCATATTATACGAGGGGCGGTCAATAAGTTTTGCAATTCGGATATAAGGAAACGAGATATGACGAAAAATGTTTTATTATTTTTTAATATAACTACCCTCGCCCTTAATGCACTTGCGCCACTTGTCTCTAAGGCTTCGAATTCCCGACAACCAGAAATCTCCCGACTGCTGTTCAATCCACTCCACGACGGCGAGCGGGACATCTTCATCGTCCCCAAACCGGCGTCCACGCAGTGCAGCCTTGAGCTGGCGGAATAAAAAGTAGTCGCTAGGGGCCAGATCTGGACTGTAGGTGGGATGGTTGAGCTCCTCGAATCTGCACTGGCGCAGGGCAGCTTGTGCAACTCTGGTCTTGTGGACTTTGACGACGTTTAAGTCGATCATGGGGCGTGAGGTTTTTAGGGACCCAGCGGGCAGAGACCTTCGTCATGGCCAAATTGCCGTGGATAATGTTGATAACACTTTCATGTGATATTCCAAGTTCTCGGTCGATTTCTTCCACCTTCACCCGTCGATTTTCCAAGATCATCCTCTCTACACGGGCTACATTGTCCTCGTTGGTCACGTCTGACCGGCGTCCTGGACGGGGGTCATCTTCAAGCGACTCACGACCATGGCGGAACTCCCTATTCCAGCGAGCAATGGTTGCATAGGAAGGGGCGGTGTCGGTGTACACTGCAACCATGCGTTCATGGATCTCTTTTGCATTCTTGCCTTCCTTGGTCAAAAATGTGATCACTGCGCGGTGCTCACTCAACCTTCTCCATTGTTGACAAATTTTTTGACTGACCATCTGCAATCAGCTACTGCTTCTTAAATAGATGAGGCAGGAGCGTGCTGTTGCAGGTCCTGACTTGTCATAACTTGTCCTAACACCCCCACAAATAACCATCCCCTTGCCTCTGTTTTGCCCTACCGATTCTCAAAACCTATTGACCGCCCCTCGTAGCTTATCATTGCATAGCCTAGCCTAGAATAGTATATACTAACCTATTCTAGCATGGCATATCTTGGTATAGCATACCCAACCATAGTCTAGACAGCCTAGCCTAGCCTATGCTAGCTTAGCATGGTACACTATAATCTAGCCTAGTCTAGCGTAGTATAGTCCAGCATAGCCCTGCATAGCATAGCATAGCATACCCTTGTATAACCCAGCCTAGTATATCATAGCATATAAAGGCCTATATTAGCATAGTATACCCTGGAGTAGCCTAGTATACCGTAGCCTAGTATAGACTTGCATATATAGCCTAGCATAGTATATATTACAATAAACTAGCTTAGTATAGTATGCATGAGCATATCACAATATATTCTAGCCTAACCTAGCTTAGCCTGTCTAGCAGAGTATAATCTAGTCTAGCATACAATTGTATATTAAAACTTAATCTAGCCTAGCTTACCTTAGTCTAGTATAGCCTATCTTAGCCTAGTTCACTGGGGCCTAGCCTAGTATATTCTATGCTATGCTAGCATGGTGAACATATTCTAGCCTACACAAGCAACGCATAGGAAAGTATATCATAGCCTACCTTACCGTACCTTATCCTAGCCTAGTTAGTATAGTATAGTTCCTAGCCTAGTTAATATAGTATAGTATATCATAGTATTGCCTAGCCTAGACTAGACTATTAGATCTTAGCTTAGGGTTACAGAGCATGCATAACATAGCCTACCCTAGCAAAGCACGCTTATGGCCTGGTATGGCGAACACTAGCCTAGTATAGCATAGCTTAGTATATCATAGCCTAATTTAAAATACTATAGCGTAGCCTAGCCTAGTATAGTCTTTTATGCCATGCCTACCCTAGTATAGTTTATCCTAGCTTAGCATAACCTAGCCTAGCATTAACTATCCTATTCATGTATAGCCGATGCATAGCTTATTATTGTCTATCCTAACATATATACTAGATGCTATCCTATCATAGCATATTATAGCCTAAATTAGCCTAGTATATTTTACCCTAGTACATTATATCTTAGCATAGTTTAGCATAGTATAGCCTAGCCTATAATATCCTAGCATAGCATAGCCTATTCTAGGCTTGCCTAGCAGAGTATAACATAATATAGCCTAGTCTAGTCTAGCAGAATATCGGCCGAAAAGTTATGATGTTTTTGCCAAAACAAAATAACTCCCTGGATAACCTTGATAGTACTTTGATAATTATATCATTTGAAAGAGAATGAAAGACAACACAATGGTTTTGAATTTCGTTAGAATCAGCCTAATAGCTATGATGTTATTGCGAAAACAAA